>PVKB01004399.1:0-144256 GCA_004027205.1 Ctenodactylus gundi | reverse complement strand
AAGCCCTCTTCTGTGACTGCATTATAAGGTACAATTTTTAAAAATGGAGTGATTGAAGCTGAGGAGCGCCATACAACAGGAAGATTGGTTCATAAAATTTTATGGGATGTCTCCATTCACCTTATTCACTAGATCTGATGCTGTGAAACCCCAGGTTCTTTCCTAGAGTCAAAATAAGCACGGAAGGGAAAATGTCTTGAACTGATTCAGGACATAGAGGCAATCACAACAGCTCAACTAAAGACATGAAAGAGGGCTTCCAGGACCGCTTCAGAAAGTGACAGGAACAACTGCTTAAGGGTGTTCAAAGCAAGGTGGAGAGTTTTCAGAGAGATTCAAGCTGTATGTCTCTTACTGTAGTAATTTTTAAAAACATTTAGACATTTACCACATTCTAAAATCATACTTTATATATCAAAATATGACACTGAACTCCATATATGTATATGATTACTATGTGCCAATTAAAAACAAAATACAACTTAAAAGTTATGCTACATACTCATTAGCTTAGCTAAAAATAAAAATACTGACCCTAATAAGTCCTGATCAGACTGTAAGGCAGCCAGAACTCTTATACAATTCTGCTTGGAGTGTAATACGATAGAATTACTTTGGAAAACAGTTTGGCCATCTAATGTAACATTACAAAAATAACTACTGTATAATCCAGGCATTACAGTAAGCGTATTTTCTCCAAAGACAGGCAACATACATATACATGAAGACTTCTATGTAAATGTACCTGCAGTTTGGTTTGTAATAGTTTCAAACTGAAGAAAGCTGTAAGGCCATCAATGTAGAAGCAGATAAATTATAATATTCTTACAGTGGAACACTACCAAGAAGGAGTGAATTTGAAATACACAAAATAACATAATTTCAGAATCACCATGTTAAGATTAAAAAGTAGGGAAGTATACATATAATTTTATTTCTTTTGCATAAAATTAAAGAAAATATAAACATTTCAAGTGAAAAAAGCAGATTGATGAGTACTGACAGGGGGAGGGACAGATTACAAAGGGGCATGAGAAAGTTACTTTGTGACAGAATTGTTAATTATCTTGGTTAGAACACACTATTTGCTAATTTCAGTGTCAATTATTTTTAATCATTATTTCTATATATATTATATATATTTAACATATTTATATTTATTTATTCATGTCTGTAATACATGCATTATATATGAGAAATCGACATATATTAATATTAGAAATTAAAAATTAAAGCAAAAATATTTTTAGAGTTAAGGATACTTCCTAATTATAACATTTCAGTTCTGCAAGAAAATATAACAATTCAAAGTTGAATTCAAACTATACTTAGAATACAAGAAATACACAAATCCAAATCACTGTGAAGTGATTTTAATCATGGTCATCAAAAACATATAGAAAGAGCAAGGTCCTGGGGCATAACCCAGGGTTAGAGCACTCACAGCCCTGGTTCCATCCCTGGGAGGAAGGATTGCATGGGTTCCCAGCCAGCCTGGGCCACCGAGGGAGCTCAGGACAAGCCTAGACTACAGAATGAGGCTCTCTCTCAGAAAGAAAGAAAACAAAAAAGAACCAGACAAAAAATAAGAATAGTATTAGAAAACAAAAAGATAACTGATCAAACGTTGAGTCAAATGCAACCCTTCAAACATTTCCAGGAATTAAGATTTGTACTAACATTTTCAGGTTATACTGCAATACAACATTATTATGAATAGAAATACCTTTCATGATCTCTGTTGGTAGCTTACATCACAGAAATTATCTTAATATTTCTGTGTGTCACAGCACAAATGAGCACGGGAATTTAAATATATTTTAGGCAAAATGGAAATAACTTCAGTATATGCAAAAATGTGTAAGGTATAGCAGAAGCCAAACTTACTGGGAAGGTTATTATTTTAAGAAATCTATTAGTATATGAGTGTAGAATGAAAATAACTGACCATCCAAAGGAGTAAATAGAAAGTTTAAAAAACTGAAATAAACCACAAAATTAAGACCATGGAAGGAAATTATAATTCAAGAACATAAAAAGTAACATAGGATAAAATTTTGGTTCTTGGAAAGATGAGCAGCATTAATAGATTCTCACTGAAAGCAGTGAGAGAAAAAGAGAAATCCTGGATTTCTAGTTTAACCCACTATTGTTTTGGTACAAATTTGTTTCTTTATTGCTCTGAATCCTTTTGTTCTAGGTGCGACAAACTTTTCTGACTTGTTTTTGTATTTTATTTTATTTTGAGACAGGACTCCATTCTGCAGTCCAGCCTGATCCTGAACCTACCCTGTGTCCTAGGCTGGTTTTGAACTCACAGCAATTCTCCTGCCTCAGCCTCCTAAATGCTAGGATTACAGGTGAGTGCCACCACGCTTGGTTTATGAGGTGCTGGGAAATTGAACTCAGGGCTCTGCACTTGCAGGGCAAGCACCCTAACCACTGAGCTATGTTCCCATCTCTGTTTTGATTTTATTCTTGTTATTAATGTTTAATATTATTTCACTGTGATTATAGAAAGAGTTTTGTGTTATAATTTGGAGAATATTAGTTAACGTTGGGCAAAATATACAATAAACTTTCACAAATATTCAACTTGCAATTACAAAGTTACAATCTCTATCACAAAGCTTATACTTCTGCTTACATTTATTGTATCCACCTATGCTATTTAGGTCTGCTATAGACTGAAAGCTTAGATTTATCTGTTAACCTTTCCTACTCCTATTACATAGTGTTAAGAGGTGAGGCCTTTGGGAGACTCGAGAGCTAGAAGGAGCTCATCACGGATCCACGCCCTAAGAGGACGACCTTTCTCCCTACCCACCATGAAGAGATACGGCAGGAAGATTCTCTACTGCAAATTAAGGAAAACCTTTGTCGTAAACTTCTCAGCCTCTAGGACTCTGAGAAATACGTAATGTTTAAGCCATCCAATGCACTTTGCAGTTGCCTAAGCTAAGGCAAGGTTTTTTTCTACATTTTTAGTATTAATTTTATTAATTGAAATGTCTTAGTTGTCTTTGTTAAACTAATTATTAATTTGTTTTGTTTCTCGGTATTTACAATGCCTATAATCTCTTCATTAAGTATGTGACTATGTTACTTGGGTCATAAAAATGATAATTGCTATATCTTCTTTGTAACTTGTGGTCTCCAGTATCAATACTCTTGCTTCTTTGAGGTTAGCCTTACTTCATTTTTCTCTTGTTTGATACTAAGATAATGAGTATTCATTTCTTTTCACATAAATTCATCTAGCATATCTTTACTGTCCTTTTGTTTTTAAATTTTGTGGTTATCATTGTTGAAGTTCTGTATCTTTTACTCAGTACCCAATTGTATTTTGTTTTGTTAGTAACTTGAAAATGTTTTTATTATGAAAAAGGGAGCTCATTAATGGTATTGACATGAAACAATGTTTGCTCTTGATTCGAAAGGTTTTCCCTGGTTGTACAGTTAGCTGGCACACAGTATTCAGTGCTCATTGTCTGAATGAGACGTTCAATTTCATTCATAGTTTCAGGGGATTCAGCCCATGACTGGCCGGCTGGCTCCACGTTGGCCAGAGCATGGTGGAAGGCTGTGGTAGAACTAAGCTGCCTGATTCACCGTGCCTGGGAAGCAGAGCCTGGACTAGCCTAAGAGAGGAGGGGCGAGGAAGCAGGCGCAGTGGCCACGGCATGCGTCCATGCCTCACAGACACACCCAAAAGTATACTTTACTAACCCAACCCCCTTGGTCGCACCAAGACTAACAGGTTGACACGATTAAGCTAAACCATCACATCTATTTATTTAGTTAATATACGAAGTCTCTCCGTAGCAAATTGTCTTTACATTTTTTAAGTCTTTTGATAGTTAGGAATGTTTATGTTTTCTCCTTTTCATTCTCTTAGATATTACTTGAATACTTGTTATGGTTTTCTATCAAAATGCATATTGAAATTAATCAACGGATATATATTTATTCCACTGTCTAAAAATGGAATGATGCTGACATTTAAAAACGATGAACACAGTTACTTTTCCTAAGTTATCAAGTCAGCAAGCTCCAGGCCTTTGGAAATTCTACAGTATCTAAAAGTTGGCTTCTGCAGTAAAAGAAAAAAAGAAAAAAAGAAATAAAGGAAAAACCTAAACTAAAAGAAAATTAGGAGGCCTATCAATAAATTATCACACATTTTCCTATTTAAGTCTCAATTAAATCAAAAAATGTAGACATGCATACATAAATTTGTGAAACAGAAATATACGAACACTGATTATCTGTTAATTTTGAGAAATTATACTTTAATTATAACAATGAGATTAGGCATATTTTACTTTTAAAGAGTCTCTTTACATGATATATATATATATATATACACATACACATATACATGTTTACTATATATAATAAATATTACAGAAAAATAATCGGGATTTCCTTCTAAGTAATAAGAATTGGACAGTTACACATATGAACCTTTAGGAAAAAAATGATTTGAATTGCTTTTAAGCTTGATAATCACTAGATGAATTCAGTACTAGTCACTCAAAAATTGTACACATTTCAAGTTTTCAACACTACAAAAATAAACGAGCTACCTTTCAGTAAAAGACATTAAATACGTGAGAAATCCACAAATTCTTAAAAAGATAGGTATCCATTTCCCACAGCCAAATAATGCAGTATGGTAAAAAAGTGCACAACGCTGGCAGACACTGCAGATCGTTATGTACCAACTAGCACTTAGAACGTAAGTCATGAAAGGAAAAGAAATATCTTCATTTGGCCTAAGCACCTTGACCTCAGGAGAATTAAATAGTCCTCATGAATGAAAGTGATTGGACAAGTAACTGAAGCTAATAAATATAAAAGCAATAACAAAATTAGGAAAATCACCAGTTACAATCTATGACAGGTTAGCCAATTTGGACCAAAGGTCTTCGAATAGTAGTTAACTATAACGTGAAAAGATTAACGAGATGCTTTATAGTACAATAATCAGGATATCTTCACCTGTCAATCTTAGTCAATCCTGGTCAATCTTAGCATGACTAAAACCGAGACACGTATCCCTTAATACAATATAATAAAGGAAGGGCGTAACATCATGATAAATTCTCAAAAATTCAAATTCTTCATTAATTTAATCAGAGTTTATACTCCATGTCCTAGTCTACCAAAATGATATTCAAAATATAAAAGTTCAAGTACAGTATGAGGAAAGAATCTGGCAAATTCAGAATATAGAGCATACATATTATCTTAATGTTAAAAAAATCAATCATATAAAAATGGTAGTGAAAAACATTGGTTCTATAAGACTTGACAGTCTTAGTACTTCATGGTTTTAGTGGACTCTACTTCAATATGAATTTGAACAAACGAAGGGTAAAAATGTGTATCTCAGATAACTACAGAAAGTCCAGATTTTGTATTAGATGTTAAGGAATTAGTGCTGAATGTGTTTTGAATGTAATTGTGGTTTTGTACATTATTGTCATTTTTGAGATGTACATTAAAATATCTTGAGTTTAGAATATGCCACATCTGACATTTGCATAAAATATTCCAGAAGAACTCAAAGAATTAGGTGAAATAAGAAAAAATATTGAGGACTATAAAAGTCAGATAAGTGATAGATAGGATTAATTTTCATGTTCTATTTGGTGTATGTTTAGAAATTTCCAAGATCAACTGCTGTAAAAATGATCGTGGTATAAAATCCAACATGATTTACAAATAAGCCACCACAGTTGAGGCAGGAAGAGTCAGTCATTAACATTTGTTAATGAAACCACTAATTTCTTGCACCCAGCTCCTAAAACACACACACACACCCAGAACTCTATGTTACTTTTCAGAGAAATTTATCACTAAAATTTACCAATTCACAGAAGTTCAGGACTTAGCAGAGTATATCACAACTGTCCTGTGGCAAGTAGTTTGAAATCTGACATTTGGTGATAAAATATAATCAAGAAGTCACAAACTTCTGTTTTTTTCTTTTATAAATAAATTCAACTGCATGCAAGCTACATGAAAATCATTCAATGACCTAAAACATACAAATGAGAACCAGTGTGTGCATGTGTACGTAGAATGTTTATGAGCAGGCACTGTCCTCGTAGGGCCGAATTCCTTTTTACTGGAGCCTACACAAGTTGAGTAATCACTTCACAAGATTTTTTTTTTAAGTAACTAGAACTTTTCAAAAAATATCTCCTCTAAATTCAAGATATGACAGAAAGTAAAGCTCAGACTGTGGAGTCAGAAATAAAGTCTGATGCCCCTCCCCATCGCTAAGTGGGCTTTCAATGCTTAATCTATAAAAGTAGATATAATAGTAGCTTTTTCATTGTTGCACAATAGTAGCTGCTTTATGATGAATAAATGATAAGCCCAGAGTATATTTACTGCAGTACTTGACTCATTATAAGCCTAAGAGGCAGGGAACTTTCAAATAGACATCTCTGTTTAAAGTGTCTTGTCATCTCATTTGATTTTACTTGCCTGGAAAAAAAATCTTCCTTCCTCTGGTCATAATGTTTTTATTTCATTTAGAAATATATATATATACACACAGTACCTTTAATCCTTAAAATATTCTCTTCCCATTCCAAGCATAGGCACAACTTCCAGGACTGGCCAGGCTTCAGTTCTATTGACTATAGTAGGCTTTCCTAACCTAAGTGCTCTTAAAATTAGGTCTGGAAAATTCCTGCTGTAGGTACCTGATTTGTGTACTGTAAAATGTTAAGCAGCCTCTCTATCTGCTAGTTGCCAAGTTGCCAGTAGCATACCCAAGTTGTGACAATCAAAATTTTCTTCAGACATTGCCAATTATGTAAAATTGACCCAGTGGAAATCTACTGGCCAATAGTGATTGGCTCAAGGAGAGGGCATAGAACTGATGTTGGTCCAATCAGAGTCAGTTATTAGAATTACTAGGTAGGAGATGCACAGCTGCCAGGGGGTATGCTCAGCTAGGGGGCTAGAAGACTGGAATTACAAAGGATTTTTTGTCATTATGTAGCCCAGAGAGTCTTCACTGAAACTAAAAAAAGACCTTAGTCTATGAGGGAGAGGAGGAGAGGAGGAGAGGAGGAGAGGGGAAGAGGGGGTGAGGGGGAGAGATGGAGAAAGAGAGAGGGGGAGAGACAGAGAGAGACAGAGACAGACAGAGACAGAGAGAGACAGAGAGAGAGAGAATTAGTCTTGGGGCTAGAGGAATGGCACAGTGGTTAAAGCACAAGGCCCTGATTTTGATTCTCCAGCACCACATAAAGCTATGTGTGGTGGCACAGACCTGTAATCCCAGTGCACAGGAAGCAGAGACAGGAGGATTGCCAAGAGTCCAAGCCAGCCTGAGTTACAGAGTGAGTCCCTGTCTCAAATAAATAAATAAATAAATAAATAAATAAATAAATAAATAAGTCTCAGTGACACTCAGTAAAAGTCTCCCTCTAAACAAATATAAGGCCTCCTTAGTCTTTTTAACATCAAGAAATGACAGTTTAAACTGGCTTTGAGATCCTTTCAAACTCAAGTCTACGTGCATTGAAACCATAGGGCTACTATAGGAAGCCAGATTTAGTACACTGGGAAGCAATTCAGATCAGTAGTTCTTAACAATTTTTTCATGAGTCTTGTTAAAACTTGACAAAGCAAAGTGTAGCGGCATGACTTATATTCCCAATTACGTAGAACCTGGGCAGAAGAATTGAAAGTTCAAGACCAACCTGAGAATCTTTCTGAGAACTTCCCTCAAGATAACAATAAAAGAAATAAAAAAAGGTTGGGGAGGAAGTCCAGCATTCTCTGAGTTCAATTCTCAGTGAAAGAAAGAAGCAAGCAAAAAAGGAAAAAATTAATTTTTGTTTTTTTCATAAAATGTAGAGGCAAGATCATAATTTTTATACTTGATTTTGGGGATTCAAGGACAGTTCCCCAGAGACCTAAAGATTACAAGTGTCAGGTGTGCTGGCAGTGTGCTGAGGAGCCTCAGGTTTTAAAACAGGTACTAATGCCAGAACATGATCTAATAGGTTCAGACAAATTTAATTATATTTCTAATATTTCTTCCTTAAAGATACAGAATGAGAAGCCAGAGATATTTCTCACAGTCCCCAGAGACCACCTTTCTCAGTGTCAAAGCCAGAAGATTCTTAGGATGAAACACAGAGATCATTTGCTTTCTTTGTAAAAATAAAAAAGCAGACCGTTTTATGCCTTGTAATGGTTAATTACTCCCTGCCACCTTTAAAATAGGTTACACAATCAGTGGGCACTCCTGTGAGTGTCCTTAGGTCTGCCAGCAGAAAGACTGCACTGCGTGACGCTGTGCAAGTGGGAGAGCTCACACCTGAGGAAACACAGCTGCATACAAGCATCACACAACAGCTCACCTTGAGCCAAGGTGACTGCTGGGGATTTTTGTTTTCCTTTTTTTTTTCCCTTTTGCCTAAGAATTAGAGCATCAAGCAGAAAGCCTCCTCAGCTTTCCACTTTAAGAGCCTAGAGATTCACCAAGCAGCTTGCAGTAACCTTGGCCTTCACCTTGGAAACAGGTCCATTTCCCCGTGGCCCACTGGTTCCTGCAGACACTCCTGCTCTTTGCTGCTTATGAAAATAATTGTCGGTAGTTCCAGGCACAGATCTAAAGCCTGGGCTTCTGCATCCCTCACTGACAGTGTATGTGCTTCTATTATGTGGTTTTATGGTTTACCATCTGGTTTAATAACTACTTCTTATAGTATTCTAGGTAATTTATGTGTCTCAGTTGTTCCACCTCTATAATAGGAGTAAATCATTAGAACCCTTTCCCACACCCTCAGTCATCGCAAAGTGCTCAAGGGCAGAGTGGAGACTCAGCAAATGCATTTTAATTATGCCTGTAACTCAACAAAGGTCCTATGCATGGTCCTTACCACCCATATGGAGGGGAATGCTGTGATTCCAATTACTTTCTACTTATCTTACCACAATGAGAGAAGAATTTTCTTAGGATCCGTGTAAAATATAATTACATACGTAACCAAAGTTCCTAAAATTCTTTTTTTTTTAAATTTGTTATCACCACCACATTAAAGAAAGATACCAAGTGGCCTGCAGGGGATGGGCTGGGACAGTAGATGACTTACTCTGCATAACAAAGAGATGGGGAGCCAGGCTTCTAACCAGGCCTCAGGCTACTCTCTTAGCCTTTTGGTAATGTCATCTGCATGACTCTAGATCCTACATCTTTGTCCTTTGCAGCCACACATTCATGATAACTTCCTCTAAGTTCTGACACAACAACCACTCTGCTTTTGGAAGCCATATTTAGCTAAGCACCTCAAAGAGTTGCTCCTTCCTTGACGTATACATAACTCTAGCATCCTGCATCTGAGGGACCTGGGCCTCCAGACTGATGAGATTATTCATGAAGGCCTTCTGAACTGTATTATGTTATAGTGGAAGTACATGTGGGAATAAGAGATTATGTATCTATACAGGGACACAGATTTAGGCATATAACCTCTCTCTGGAGAACTCACTCTAGGGCAACACTCTTTTCCCGGAAGAGAGGAGTAAAAAACCTTCTACTAACCCTACTCCTTAAACTTCCCGGAGGCTCAACTCCATCACAATGAGAACCACATTTCCAGTACATGGATTCTTGGTGGATAAAATATAGCATTTGGCTTACAAAATGTGGTTTCAACTCCAAGTACAGGGACGTGAGGACCAGAAACTTCCTAGCTACCTCTGTGGTCTCTTGTGAGGATCATGTTGTGCCAAGTTGTCCTTCTCATTCTTAGTCTTTGCTTTCCTTATTCTTTATATTTCTTGGGTGTCTTTTGTGACAATTTTCTGTTCTGTACCCTTCATACAACACATACAGAACACAGGTAATTTACTTAATTTCTGTGTATGCTACGTGCATGCTTCATGTGGCAGGTTTTACTTTTTATAAATGCAGGGCTAAAATAAAAGATGTCATAGCACCTTACTAAATTTTTGGTGATTTGGCAAGAAAAGGCATAGTTTTCAGTGTTCTCTTCTTGTAAGTTCAATAATGTTAATTTGTCTTACTGGTATTTTATCCTTTAATGCTGTTTGGTCAAAACACCAACATACATTAATGTTAATAATGACAAGACAAGGTAAATCTCTATTGGTCCAAAGGGGGAAAAATCCTTCAAATTAACTGAATTATGTCTATAATTTTTAACTTTAAGGGCTTTGATGGTATTTTCTGTACATCAAAGTGCAACTAAATAAAGCAACACAGATGTTTCTAACTTAGTCCTGATCAACACCTAACTTCCAAATAAGAATGCTTTCTAAAAATTCAGCTGGCAGAAGTACAAGACAATAACCTGTATGTAGAGTTCATTGTTTATTTCTTAAACTTTCTAGCCTAAAAAAAATATTTCCTTTACTGACAGCTCTGTCAAATTTGGATCTCACCAGTACAATTACTACTTTTGTCATTCATTTTTATTAACTATAACAGGTAAATACGGCATCAATTGAGTCTATCTATCTATCTATCTATCTATCATCTATCTATCAATCTATTTTGTTGATGTTTGAAGAGAAATATATTTGGTAAAAGTGAAACCCAAGTAGCCCTTTTAGGCTGTCCTAAAAGTATAGAAGGGAAGATGATTTTGGGTCAGCTATAAAACCTGGTTACAGTAAGGACACAAACAGTCTCTGCTCTCTACTAATCCTAATCATGTTTAGGGGTACTAGGACCTCTGCCTCCTAGTACCAAATCACAAATGACCAATGACAGGACAAAGAGGTAACTGCCGTATGTATTCCTCTTTGATATAGTGACCCTGTGTCCTTTATCAACAAATATTTCAGAGTCAGACCAATCAGATGATCTCCTTTTCTTGGTTTAGAAAGCAAAAGAACTCTGTTGAGTTTGGTTTAGGAGTAAAATTCTTTAACAAAGGATTCCTCTGAGAGAGGAGGTTTCTCTCCAGCCCCCCTTCCCACTTCCGCTTTTCCCCTCAGGGCAGCAACTCACAAATAAGGAACATGTGATCTCAGATAAAGGCACCTTGCTTTCCTCACCTTGTTTTTATTTTTTTCTACCAGCAGGAAAGAGTAAAGTCAAAGAGAGCAGAACTACTGCAAGACATATTAGACAGAAAAATATGTTTCGAAGTATTTTATATAATATAATAAGTAAGCACACAGGAATAATTTCTCATGTTATATTTTGATACTTAATGTACTCGGGGAAACTGCAAAAAGGTTGCTCTCTTGGAGGCAATGTTATTTTGAGGTTCCATTTCTAACACTGTGTGTGATTAATAACCATAGGGAAATTCACTTCAAACATATTTGAAACGAAGCCTACACATGTACCATGGAAATGATTTTTAAATGTGATGGTTACCACCAAGGTAGTTTGTAAAGGAATGAACACTTTTCTAGAGCTTTTTAAAACCTTTTTTTGGTAGGTTTGACTGTAAATGGTGTATCAGGCATGCAGAAATCTGTTTATTCAACACAACATTGACGAAAAGTTGTTCTTTATTTGTTTTATGATACATTTCTGTGGATAATATGTGATTACCAAGCTCTTCCAGAGCAAGCAGAGAAGAGGGAAAATGTTAGTTGGAGGAAACGCTCAGATTCTTCTTTCTGAACTTTTCGACTTCTCTGTAATATTGAGCTACTGCCTTTCCTCTTACTAATTACAATTAAGAAAACATAGAAATAAAATCATTTTCTGGTAGTTTATATATTGTGTCTCTTATATGTATATTTTTAACCAAAGGCAGATTTTTATGTTTTTTTTGAGATTTTGGCATTGTAGCTTAGTAAGGTATTTCAAGTACCACAAAGCAGATGGGGGGAGGTTTTAGTTTTAGAAAAAACAATCATCTTAGTTGTGAAGTATTTAAACAAAAGCTGGGGAAGGTTTACATAAACTAGGTTTAGACTTGTTGGGAGAAACAAATCATTTCCAGGATGAAAGGTAGCTGGAGTCATTATAATGCCCAATTACAAGACACTATAAAATTTTACTAATTAAAACAATATGACACTGGCATGAAAACAGACACATAGACCGATGAACAGGAATAGAGAACTCAGAAATTAAGCCATGTTTATACAACCAGCTGATTTTCGACAAAGGCACTAAGAATATACAATGGAGAAAAGACTCTCTTTAATGGTGCTGGAAAATATAAATAGTATATATGTGCATTTATATGTACATATTATATATAGTATATATGTGTGTAGGTGTCTGTGTATATATTCATATGTGTGAATGAAACTACATCCCTTCATTTCACCATACAAAATATTATCAACTCAAAATTTGTCAAATACCTAACTGTAAAACCTAAAGCTATAAAATTATTTCAACAAAACAAAGCACCAACACTTTAAAACACTGGCACAAGCCACAATTTATACAGGTACCCAAAGGCACAGAAAAGAAAGGTACGAGTAGACAAATGGTATTACTTCTAACTGAGAACTTCCGCAGAGTGAAGCCCATATCACCAGATTCAGAATGGGAAAATATTTATAAACTATTCAGCTGTCAGAACATGTAATAAAACAAAACAAGCATAGCATCAAAATCATACATTATTCAATTTTAAGATGAGCTAAGTAGACACATCTCAAGAAGAAATATAAATGGCCAACAAGAACATAAAGAAATGTTTAATCTTAATAACCACCAGAGAAATGCAAACCAAAACCACAATGGAAATCATATATTCACCATCGCTAAAATCTGGAATCAGCCCAGATGCTTATCAGTGGATGAATGCGTAAGAATGTGTAAAGGTGTGTGTGTGTGTGTGTGTGTGTGTGTGTGTGTGTGTGTGTGTGTGTGTGTGTGTAGAATAGACTATTATTCAACCCTAAAAAGAATAAAACCTTATCATCTGCAGGCCATTGTTTAGGTGAAATAAACCAGATACAGAAAAATAAACACCATATGTTCTCACTAGTAAATCAATCTCAGAGAAGAAGAGAATGGAATACTATTCACCAAAATAGAGTTAAAATTGAGGACTTCTGGCTCGTTTACGAAGTGGGCAACTGTTGGTGGCAACAATCTGTGATACATTTAAAAATGAATAGAAAAACGTGCAATTCTCAAAACATAAAAATGGTTAACGGCTGAAAAGATGAAATCATTCTTCTGATATATGATTTTTACATGTGTTAACTAATCATAATGTATACCATATAAATTTTAAAAAAAACTTGAAAAAAGTCTGCATTGCCTCACAAAATGACATATCACTTAATGGCGACCAAATACATTCCCACTTTTTATCATTTGTGTGATACCGAAATGGCTGAACTTTAATAGAGAGCTCCCATGGTGGCCGTGTAGGTACTACGCTGACCTGGACCTCTGGCAGATTGTTTTATTCCGAGTACCGGATGACTGCGTTGCCGCAGGAGACGACTGCACCACCGGAATGTACTTCCAACCACAACTCATTCTCTTGATACTAGCTCAAGGGTTTTCCCTCCCAAAAAGGTCTTTTGACCACAGTGTTAGAATAGATTCGCATATTCTCATGTGGACAATTTTTTTTTTGGTCATCTTCTATTGCAGATGCTCCTTGAAACAAAAATTCATTTTCCCTTTATTTTGTCAAATTCTGGTGCATATTTAAGTTTCTAAATTCCATAGTGCTATGCAAATAGTTGTTTATGTTTAGCCAGTGAAACCCAAATAATTTCCGTGTTTGGTAAGCAGTTGTTTAAGATCTCAATGCAGTCACAAAATTAGCAAGCAAGCTGTCATAAATAAGCCAGCAGTCACTGCCCTACCCCTCTGTGATTCATTAGGCATATCCTATTTTCTGTGGTTCTAAAATACTGGAAAGGAGAAAAAGAACATCTCCTGGATGAAATCAATATGCAAGAACTGGGAACTATTTTGAAAATGTTTTAAATATATACTGCCCACCAAGACAATCTTTGTAGTATTACACTGCCATCCACTTAGTAGGGATTAGGAAGATTTTCTTTGAGAGAAGTCATGCCCAGTCCAAATTTTACCATCTTTAGTACCTAGCTTTATGTATTAGTTAGAGTACCACTAGATATTGTAATGAATGCCCAAACCTCAATGGTTTAATAAAACAGATCTCTGTTATTCTCTTAGGAAAAGGGCAATCAAATATTTCTAATTTGTGAGTGAATTCATTCTGAGTAGTGTTTCAAGGCCCTAGGCTCCAATTACCTTGTGACTTGGCCATTCTCAAAGACTGTACATTTGATAGCTTTCTGTCACTGTACCATATGCCTGACATATAATCTTTTAAAAAGAAAAGGTTTGACTCACAGTTTTGGAGGGTTCAGTCCGTGATGGGTTGGCAACCGTTGCTTTACACCAGTAGAAGTCTGTCACGGTGGTGGGAGTGTATGGCACGGCAAAACAGCTTGCTGCAAGGCTGGGTTACAAAAATGAGAGTGAAGACAGGGCCAAGTGTCCTTAGTTAATCCTCCTCGGTGACCTATAATTTTTAAATATATGCCCAACATCTTAAAACTTTCACAGTTTCCCAACCAGAACTACTCAGGGAAACAAGCGCTCAGCTCACGGGCCTTTGGGGGACATTTAAAATCCACTTATAATAGATGATTTCGATAGTTTACGGCAGGAGGGAGAAGCAAACAGATTTGGATATGAGCCAATGACTATGAGTCAGTCCTAGAAGGGGAACTTCTCATTCCTCTGAGAGTTCACTGGTTAGAACTCAGAAACAAGGCCACAACTAGCTTAAAAAGAAAGTTAGGAAACCTCTCCTGAATGTATACAAAGAATAGCTTGCATTACGAAAAAGCTAGGCTTTATCAACCCATGTGACCTGTGAAATACTTAATAACTTTCTGCAAAATTTTCCGCATGAATAGAATTTAAAATCCCTACTTAATTGTTATAAGGAGTTTATTGCAGTGACCTACAAATAATAGCAGTGACTACTGTAACTAATAATATTTCATTGAACATTTTATGATTAGAAAGGTTTCATTAATCTTCTTACAGGAGGAGGTATTCAACATGAAATCCTTACTTATAAAATGTATTATTGAAATGAATGACTCCTTCATCCCCACTTTTGTTGGATCTTAGAAAAGAAATATGAAAATGATAGAATCACAAAAGATATAGTATGTATGCATGTTCAAAGTAAATGTATCAGAAAGGAGTAGAGTTTCAACAATTGACTAAAAAATCACTCCTTTTTGGTATTCTACGAGTGAAGGAGGCATGAGTAATTGTTATAGTTTGCCATCACCTACTTACAATAAGCATTGTGAAGATGCTACTTTAAAAAATTATAATGCTTTTCTCAGAATTTCTTCCTCCACTTCCTTATTTTTAATGAGTGGATAACACATCAAATTCTACATATCAATAGGACACTATATATTTTCATACATACATCAAGTTAAATATCCATCAATTTCAACATGGATCATGTCTTTAAAGCCTTCTAAGATCTTTCTTCCAGCTTTCTGAAAAGTACAGTAACTTGTTATCTATAGTCCCCCCATTGTGAAATAGCACTCCAGATCCCACTCCTATCTAACTGCAAATCAGTACCCCCCATCTACCTTTTCCCATCCCTCTTCCAGCCTATTCTCCCCAGCTTCTAGCAACCACCGTTCTACTCTCAATGACAAGATCAACTTTTTTAGCGTTCAAATATGAATGAGATTTTGTGTTTATTTCCACTACCTCAGAACTGGATGGTATCAAGGTTCAAGTTCTTTGTAAGTGTGGTGGGTTCACCGTCACAATTTCTATACTAAATGGTGATCCAAGGTCAGACTTGTCCCATTTACATCATACGTGTGCTGCTCAGAAAGAATCAGGAGAGTACATCGAACGAGCAGTCTTTCCTACATCATTCACTTGGGGAAAAAGTAAACCCAAAGGTCTCATCCACAGTTACCAGCTTGTGATCAGATTCTGCACATATATTGAGCTATTGGCAGAGTTAGTATGAATGGACCAAATCAGGATGTCATATCATTACCAGCATAACACTGGGATTGGTAGGGCCAAGAGGCACACTGTATAGATAAACCTACTGTTGAAATGAAATCATGGCCCTTGACCAATGCAAGCAGTATCAGGTGATGCCCCCATGAAAAGGAATCTGATAGTTTGGGGCTGTGTATCTTACTTGCCACTGGAGCTCTCACCTGCAGGCAGGCAGGCAGGCCTGGGGATGCAGACCTTTGTGACCCACTTAGCGTTAGAATTTACCAGTGCAACATTTCTTTAGGGCAACATCTTGTGATTACTACCCTAGCGCCCACCAATGCACCACACATGTTTCATGAATTCAGAGGGAGTGTTGGAAAAGGCAGACCTTTGGCCTCCTAGGCTGATATTAAACTGTGTCATGACTGGTATCACAGAGAACCTGAATAATGCTGGAATTGAACCAGTGTTCATGCACAGTTACTGGAGATGCAGGCCAACACGTGAGCCCAGCCCACTGGGTTATTGAACTCTGTTTGGTGCCAGGACAGTTCTAAAAACCTGTTTGTAAGCACTGACCTGCTTATAGTTGGGCTGCTTACCATTTAGGGCATGAATGTTACTGGCAGTCACTTGGACACCAGGCCTGAGGGTGAGATGGTCCGGGACTTTATCTCACAGTTGTAAAGGACTGCAATCTTGGGAGGTGAGCTGTGCCTCAGACCCAATACAGCGTCAGGGGTGACGGAGGTGCAAACTGGGATCTGTCCCAGTGGTGCACCTATTTCCACCTGAGCCAGAGTTAGCTTAGAGGCTCTACCTGTGAGCCCTAGCTTTCATACAAGTCCTTCAGTTTCTACTGGGTACTAGTCTTTCCAGGTTGAGCACTTGGATCTGAGACAAATCCCTGCATTCCCTTTTGTGTCCAGCCTTCTGGCAGAGGGAATCCTGCTTTCTGTTCTGAGGAGTTTGGGGGCTGATGGCTGCAGTAAGCAGCTTTCTCTAATGCAATTCTCTATGCTCAGTCCCATGTGTTGTCCTGAGGGTAACAACACAGACAACACCAATGGTGATCGTGGGACATTTCCTTTTGCCAAGGGACTGATTTCTTTCACTCATCACTCCCCTGATCTCAACAGATCTGGGTCAACATCCTAGAGCCAAAACTCAACTCCACCTAGGGCCTACACACAACAAGCGAGTGGGAAGATAAGGGGAACAGAGACCCCAAAGCCCACTTGGGGAAATTTCAAAGTAGGACCCTCCTGCATGTCCGATAGTGATTCTCTTTTCTTGGAACACACAAGGACTACATCTCATACCTGTAATTTACCTGGGTAAATAAGGAGAGGTGCCTAGGAGTTGAGAAAAAGCATTCTAACTTCAGAAAATCCCATTTTGGGCTCATGCCATATTTTTTCACTAGTCCGACATCTTTTGGCATACCCTTGCTTCAAAAACTGTGCTGCTGTCTCCTTCGCCAGCGTGTGGGCACCTAATTCATTATTCACAGCACAGAGGAACCTGACAATAAACTGGAGCCTGTACCTCATGGTAAAGTAGGAGGGAACTTGGGCCTCTCCTCGGCACAACATTTCTTCCTGGTAGGCCTAACTGCAGGCCTCAAGCCATCTCCTCTCTTCATTAATCTCATTTGTTATACTAAAAGCAGCAGCCTTAGGGTCTCTTACCTGCTGTCCACAGCTCTGGTGAAAGAAGCTTGGTGCACAAATAGCTGTAAAACCTACTGTGTCTGCGGGGAGAAAAGCCAGAGGAATGTATCAGGAGCCATCTTGGGTCAGCTCTATGTCCGGAATAGCAAGAGAGTGGGAAGGGTGAGTGGGCACAGGTGTGCTGAGAGGGGTGCGAGGCGCAGCAGGGGCAGCCTGTGGAAGACACTGTCGGTGTTCCTGGTGTATCAGGATCTAGTTGAACCTCATGAGGTGGGTGAAGAAGCATTGAACGTGTGCAGCGAGAGGAGACAGCATAAAATAGTAATCTACGAGAAAAGGGAGTAAACTAGGAAGATGACTTAAACTTGAGTCCACGCATCAGACTCACCTGGGGCCTGTTAAAGCAGAGGGTTGGGCTCCGCCCTGGAGCTTCTGAGGTGGTCTGGCTGGGGGCTGAGAATATGCATTCCTCACAAGTTTCACGTGATCTCCAGGTCCAGGGACCCCCTTTGAGCCAGGAAAAGAGAAAAGCAGTGGCTGACAGGGCGTGTGAAAAGGCCATCAGCAGGGCTGTGCTGTCAGCCAGTCCCACTCAGCTGGCTGGTAGCCAGCACAGGTGCTGGGTTTAATCTGTGATGAAAATTAGCAAAGGAATGCTACAAGTCACGAGAAAGTCAAGAGGTCTGAGAGTGGATGTCAGGGAAAGCTGTGACTGAGGAGCCCTGGAATTGCATCCGGGCCTTTAGGAGCTGCTGCTTGAAGATGGGAGAAAAGTTAACACAGACAAGTCATTCCTTCTGCATCCTTCAATGCAGCTTGCTCTGCTATGTTAGAAACATAAACAGGCCCTGTGGCCCCTTACCTGATCTTTTTTAATAGTTTGTGCAAGCAGTTTGTAGAGCGAGCAGTTGTCCAGCTTGACATGTCTGTGAGGAAAACACCACTGGAGTCGCCTCCTACCTTGCGAGCTTGCTCCACATCTGCGAGAGCCTTCAATTTCTCTTTCTCCTTGTTCTTTTTTTCTGGTGGCGCTTAGAATGACAGAGGGAGCCTTGCATATGCTAAGCAAGAGCTGCTTCATGGAGCTACTTCTAACTTGCTGTCTTCTCTCTGAAGAAGATACATAAATTAAGCCAGAACTATTGGCAAGGCCTGCAATCCTAGCGCTCTGGGAGGCTAAGACAGGGGGATCCCAAGTTAGAGTTCGGCCTGGGCAACTTAGCAACATAAGGAGATCTTGTCTCAACATCAAAAACAAGTAAGTAATCTGGGTAGATAGCTCATTGCAAAGGCCCTAATTTCAAACTCTAATACCACACACATGCAGATGAATTTATGTATGTATACACACACATATGCATACAGAGAGAGAGAAAGAGAAAAATGTGAATTTTCTAGTTTCTAGTCTAGAAATATATTAAAAGATACCTTTTCAAAATTGCAATTCAGCCAAATTTAATTTAATTCAGCTTCTCATATTATATTTACCTATGTAAAATTTTGGAATAATCACCTAAACAACTTCACAATATTATGTTTTTTTTAAAAAGACAGACCAATGTTTTAATTGGCCACCTCTGAAGCTGATTTATAAATCACACAGGGTTGCAACTGGAAGTTTTTCTTCAGCAGAGCAGAGCTCTGCAGCCTGATGTGTTCTGAACCAGCAGTGTTTTATTTAGGGGAAGTTTTCTTTTGGCTCATAGCACAAAATACCCATTCTTGTTTTTCTTTGTTTCTTTCTCTTCTTTCTTATGAATAACTTTCACTGACTCTTGGGACAGAATTTTTGGTGAGATAGATATACTTATGACCTAACTATATTTGACTGCTTTAAGACAACGATTACATAGCTAAGGAAGATCTGGTTATCCTAACGAGTCAAGAATGGAAAACCCTGGAAGTAAAATCACTTTGGCGTGCTTGAGAGAAAAGGTAAGTTAGGAAGTGGAGTGTCAAAGCAATTAGTATTGCTAAAGAAGTTTTGTAGTATGGCTCCAGGAAATAAGCAAGGTGATAAAAATAAAAGAGCTGCTACCTAATATTCAGCTCGAATAACCTAGGGAGAGGCTGGGATTCTCAGCATTATGTAAATAAATCTTCCCTTAAGAACCTGAGTGAGCACATCAGATCCTTGACAGTACAGTTATTTTTCTCCTTACTGTTCATTGACTGTTTTACCTTTCTACTGTTCATTGACCTTCAATCCTTTGCTAATGGGAGGGCTTGTGAGTCTGTAATCTTCTGTCAGTTTTACTAATCCGGTATTTCTCTAAGCACAAACTTGGCCAACTTCTGCCATATGTTTAGATCTTAGTTTAGCTGATTTTTTTCCAGGTGTCCTTTCCTGACTCCCTAAAAGTGAATTACATTCTTCTTATGAGCTCCTACTTTGTCCAGTGATTATCCTTATTACAACCACGATGAGTGACGTATACCTTGTCAGCCTTCATGGTCCTTCCTTGAGTTTGCAAATAGGTTAACTTGTCTTCGTGTTTTCCAACGTCATGTAGTGTTATACATATAGTAGGTCTTCAATAACTTTGTTGTGTGAGCAAATAACAAAAGAATGAGCTGGGTTCTACCCTTTTCCTTAAAAAGAAATTGATTTTTATCTTGCTATGGCTACTTTATGTATCAAATCTATTATTGTCTTTTTAAGGCCTAGCTCAGCTTAAATCAACCTTGTTCTCTTTGGGGATCTCTAAATGTGGCAGATGAATTAAGTTCAAAACACCAAGAATTATTTAATAGTTTGGTGATTATACGACTTATAGAAAGAGTAATTTTCTTCCCTGTCCCTTTCTTAGAATAGTAGTTTTGCTTTGTTATATAATATATTTCTCATTTCTAAAAAGCAGTTCCTTATCCCAGTCATGCAGAGCCTAAATAAATTGTGTTCATAAAAATATACTGTGATCTAACAAAAGCACTGCTACAGAAAGGGAAAAACCAGCACTATTATCTCCAGTCAGCTTTGGAAGTTTTGAATCTGAAAAACATGAGCTTAACAATTAAATTATGCTCCATTTCATATTTCTAAGTCATGATTAAAAGAATGTTTGGACCAGCAGGTTTGCCACTAACACCACACTGTGTACAGGATGCTGTCATGCTTTGCTGTCTAAATAATCCTGTACAGAGATGCAAGGTTAATTACCAGCTGTTCTAATAACTTGTTGTTATTGATTTAAGTGCTTCATTTATTTCAATCATATTTGTACGATTTTATGCCACAAAAATTTTCATTAACCCTCTAAAGAAAGCAGAGTTCTCCTGCCCAATACCACTTCTAAAAGTGTGATGCAAAGGCGGGGGAGAGGAGAAAAGCAAAAAAGAAAGAAAGCAAAAGCTTGTAAAACCCTCTAAACAGAAAGTTCCCCAGGTTTGTGGATGATCCCTACCATATGTGAGGCTAAAAAACAAGACAGTTGAGTGTATGGTCCCAGTACTCAGCATTTCCATTATGAAATCCAGAGTACATACGTTCTAATTTTAACTGTACAACTGAGAAAAATTCAAAAATGGGAGTTCAGTGCTTACGTAGGTACACACAGTAAGTCAAAGTCAAAGAAGTTATGACTCTAATGTAGGTTCTTTAAGTTTTTACTGTGTTTTTTCTCGTCTCAAACACACACACAACACATAAATAGGCAAAGAGATAGACTTCTGTAAGCATTTATATAAATATTGTAATATATATATATATATATATATATATATATATATTTACTACCAAAGTAGATGAACACAAAATTTTAATTTTGAGGAACTTCTTTATAAGCAAAGATAGCCTTATTTTAAAATATTTATTCATTTATTTATTTATTTATTTATTTTTGAGACAAAGTCTCTCTCTGTAACCCAGGTAAGTCCTGAAATCACTATGGAGCCCAGCCTGGCCTTGGTCTCAGCAATCCTCCTGCCTCAGCCTCATGAGTGATGGGATTACAAGCATGTGCCACCACACACAACTTTTATGTGGTGCTGGGGAAGTGAACTCAGGGCCTTGCACTTGCAAAGCAAGTGCTTTAACTACTGTGCCATTCCTCCAAACCCTCTTCTTTTTTTCTTTTTAATTGAAAGAAAAATAAAATCAGTTTCAAAAAATTCCAGAAAATACTCATAATAGAAATTTTCTTAATGGAGAATAAAAATTATGAGACACTAAACATTTACTAATTTGTAATATTTGGGAATGAGGAATTAGGGGTTTGTTTTTGTCTTCTTTCTGACGATTACTGTTCCAGGGTATATTGGCAAAATTTGTTTACATCAACTGGTTATCTTAACCCTTGGTCTTCCAGTTGTTTTATAAATTGCAATCTACTTTCTCACTTCTTCAAATACCCATACCCACGATGTAAGGGGAGGAAGGATCTACTTTAGCTCAGAGTTTTAGAAGATCTACACAGTCCATTCATGGGGCAGCTGGCAACTGTGAAGGGACAGTGGTGAAGCAGAGCTGGAGAGCTGCTCATGGCATTTCAGACATTTAAACCACGTGAAGCCCGAGCAAGCTGACCTCTGGGGACTCAGGCAAGGCTACAGCCTTCCTAGGAAAGCTGTAACAAAATTTCTTCTTCCTTCCTTTACTCAATTCAAGCTTCCAGTTGAGCCCCCCACACGGAGTTTGGTCCTCACCAAGTTCTGCCCCGGGTGTCCTCTCCCCTCCATGAGATGACCCAGTCTTTCCAGGCTACCTCCGAAGCACCTGCTCCCTCCAGCCTGGCACCACCTCCCAGTAACACACGACTCCACAGTTATCCCATTGCCTCCAACTACATGAGGACTTGGGGGGTGACTCCAGATCCAAACTACAGCAGCGACATACTGTTAGGAATAAAGGTTTTTTCAAATCTACATGCACATGTATAATATTTAAATCTGTCTTCTCTGATCTGTAAACTGTTTTTAAAATTATATTAAAATTAAATTACATTTAAAAATAAAATAATATATATTGTAGTGTTGTTGAAAGGCCCTAATGTACTGCCTATGGGGGAAAACGTGCAGTATCTGTCTTACAGTAAACTCTCCTCAAATAGTAATCACTACTCACGCCATCAGCAGTGTTAACTGCTAGCCAATTGGACTAACACAACTTCATCGGGAAATATTTGCATCACAAAGTAGAGTGATTGCTTTCTAACCTCATCAAACTTACTACATTTCAAGGATAACTCTTTTCAAAATAGTTACCTTAGTTCTACATTAAGACCAATGATGCCTCTATTAAAGTCTTTTTTTCCATTTTACTGATATGCATAAATGTAATACACAATGTTTACATAATGTTTACACTTTGTGCACATATATATGGTGGTAAAATGACAAACCCCTCCCCTCTCCCTTTGTGACCTTCCCACATCCTCTTCTCCCAATTAGTTCCCACTATCCGCCCCTCATTTCGTTCTATGAAATGGCTGTATTCTGGGTTTCTCATATCCGGGAAACCATTCGATATTTGACCTTCTGTATCTGACTCAACATTGTTGCATCACTGAGCATGATAGTCTCAAATTGTGTTTACCTACAAAAGCCTCAAAACGATCTGTCTTTATAGACGAGTAGTACTCTATTGTGTACATACACCACAATTTAGGAATCCATTGTTCTGCTGATGGATATTTTGATGTCTTCCACATTTTAGCTATTGTTAGTTGTGCTGCTATGAACATAAGTATACATGTATTTCTGTTACATGATGCATTTAACTCTTTTGAAAAGATTCCCAGAAGAGGTATGCTGGATCAAATGGAATATTTATTTTTAGTCTTTTAAGGAATTTCCATACTCCTCTGCATAGTGGTTGTACCAGTTTACATTCCCACCAGCAGAGTAGGAGGGCTCCTTTCTTCCCACAGCCTTGCCAGCATTGGTTGATGTTCAAGTTCTTGATATACGCCATTCTCTCTGGGGTAAGAGGCTATCTTAGTGATGTTTTGATCTGCATTTCTCTAATGGCTTAGGACGTTGAACATCTTTTTGTGTATTTACTGGCCATTTGACCTACTTCATCTGAGAATTTTCACTTTTGCTCCCCATTTTTTAATCGGTTCTGTGAATCTGAGGTGTCCATTTTTCTCCAGTTCCTTGTATATTCTAGTTATTAACCTCCTATATGAGATATAGGTGATGAATATTTTTTTCTCATTCTGTCAATTCTCTCTTTATGGAAGACAGAATTCAAATACCAAGCAAGCAAGAGCAAGCTGCCTTCTGGAGACTCTTCTGCACAGAAATTTTTCCGTGTAGAAACGTTTTAATTTGAAACAATCCAATTTGTTCTGGGGGTTATTTCTCTTGCTTTGGTTGTCTTATTAAGAAAGTCCTTGCCTACATCTATATCTTTCAGATTTTTGTCTAATTTGTCTTCTACAAGGCTAGATATTAAAACTGAAACCCTGGACTTAAAATCTTTGACCACAGCATTGAGCCCACACTGTCAGGTGCAATCACCAGCCTTACTTGACATGGCCTGAACAACATAAAGTTGATCAATTAACTGGGAGACTGGATCTGTGTGTGCAAATAACAACTCAAGTGGACTTGTGGGACCCCCTCATGTATGGGACAAAATAACTTTATTATTTCCAACAGTTTTTTATACCCAGGGAAAAAAACGAGTGCCCATGCTTACGGGGAGCATTTTAGCAGATTTTGCAGGTGATCTGTGTGAGGTCTTTCATCTCCCAATTTCCAGTTCTCGTTTGCAAACCACTCATTTAATTATGTAAGTTTATGGAATCAATCTTTTATCCTTTTGGAGCAGCCTAAAGGCTTCTTCTCTCAGCTTAGAGATTAATGACAGTTTTCCATCAGAACTGGAGGAGGACAAAAGAAAGTTGTGGTCTTTCATGATGCCAAGAGGAGTCTCACAAGAAGGAGAAATAAATAGTTTGAACCCCCACACTTACCTATGAAAAAGTATTTTTACAATTTTTATAATTGTGCTTTTCCTGCATCCACATAATATCAGAGCTTATTTCATGGCTTATGTATCCTTCTGTCTCTTTTATTATAAACCATTATGTCCTTAATTGACTTTTGAGCCAAAAGAAAAGAGAAAAAAATCCTCCGTGAGTCCAAAATAATTAGGATTAGCCAGGAAAACAAATTGTGTATAACAGACACGCACTTTCCTCAATATTTTAGCCAATAAATAATCAGCATAACTCTGATTTTCTACATAACTTGAGGTACTTCTGCTAATCACTTGCTGACTTGACTCTGATGATTTAAAGAAACAAACTCCAAGTCAGGCAGACTGGGCGCTTTGGTTCTCTTTCTCGCCCTGACAGGATGCAAGGTCCTCTAGCCAGTCACCTGGACTCTTCTCCTCTCATGCCAGCTTCCCCCTCCTTCGCTTTTCTATCGATCTCGGCTCTATTTTTTGTTTCTATTTTTATGTAAAAGTTCACTTTTCAATGCCTTCAGACTCTATGCAGTATGAACATTCAAAGTTAGCATACATATGCAGAATAAAATCCTCACCGTGGTCAAGTGGTTGATTGAAAGTCAACAAAATCTAAGCAAACTCTGTGGTCACGGGAGCACAGCTGAAGGAAGAAGGAGCGCAACACAAGACGCTCAAAGGCCCGGCTTCATAAAGAGCGAGAATAAACAGATGCCCGGCTTCCAGCGGATAGCGCCGTCTTCATCTGCGTGTCCATCTGCAGCCACATCATCTGTCCATCCTATTGTTCTACCTTGTCCTTTGTGCGGTTTCCTTTTAGCAGACTGGCCCTCCTACCTTTCCCTAAAGTTCCTCAGCTTATCTTTCCTCAACTCAAGTAAGATGAACAGATGACTGGAATCCTAAAATGCCAGCTTCTGAGTCTTGGGAGAAAATCTGAAATGAGCCCATGGGGATCAAACACCTGCTGGGTCCAATAACTTCAGGTATTTTTTTTTTTACATGTATGTTTTATGAAAGCCTTTTACTTATGTAAAATTCTGGATTTCAACACAGCACTTTCATACATTCACATAACACTTTGATCCCAATCATCCCCTGTAACGCAGCCTTACATTCCCGGGGGAAGAGGGTTAGGTAACACATGCAGTCTCAGGACCACTCTCCACCTTCATTCCCACTGCGAAGGAAGAGCATTTGCACAGTGTGGTGTGGACTAAGGACATGCCTCGTATGATAGTTCCAACTCTATTTTCCATTTTGAAGAGATTATTTCAGATCTACATTTTTTTTCCTAAGAAAGATTTTCCATTTTTATTACCTCAGGGAGAATGTGAACAGGATAACTCCTGCCAAACAATGCCAAATTTATTCATACTTATACTCAATTTATTCAAAAGCAAATGAAGATGCCATAGCTAATCTCTAGGAGGCATTTGTACGGCTAGGTGGTGCCCAGAGAATTAATGAATTGGGATAAAACAAAAATGTCCAGGCAGCCTTCTTCTAGACAAGCTTAGCAGCCCCTTTACTGCCTTTCTGATCTAGACAGGTGTGCCTATGCCATGGAAGATGTCCATGGCACTCTTCTTTCAATACCAGCCTTCCTCTGACACATACGCACACAAACTCCACACCTACATTCATGCATGATGTTTTTTAAAAGAAAATTATCTTATTATTTCAGAAGCAGCTGTCATGCTGTCTTGCTTTTTAAAAGCTGTTGCCATGAGCAACACTGGATTTTGTTTTTCAATCATTTTTCCCTTTTTCTCTCTTTTTTTGGAGGATTAAGCTGGGATTAATCTTAGGGTGTTCACACTGAGATAAGTCCCCAGCCCTTTTTAATTTTTTATTATTTTAAAAAAAGACAAGTTCTTGTTACATCACTAAATTGCCCAGGCTAATTTGGAACTTGCCATCCTGCCATCCCTCTTCCTCTGCCTTTCAGAGTTCAGAGTTCAGGCCTGCACCATCACCCTGGACTTCAATCATTTCCTAATAACTTTTAGGTCCTGACAGAGGAAACACTATGTTTTACCTGACCATAGAGGAAGGTAGAAACTATGGCTCTTATCATTCAAGAAAGCATAACCTAGGATAAAGAGGGTTAAGATGCAGGACATGAGTTTTTGGATGGAGATGGTGATTTGGAACAATGTTTTCTTTGGTAATACTTGTAGGGTGGGAGAGAGGTTGCAGAGGAGAGTAAAGAGTAATGGAAGTAAAAGCAATTAATCAAAGGAATGTATTTATTAAATAGTGTTTATAGGTCACACTTTGTACTGAACACTGGAAATACAACAGTAAATAATTCATCAAATGTCTGATTTTTCAGTCTCATGAGAAAGCCCAAGAGTAATGAAAATGTCAGATATCTATAAATTTGGTGATAATTGTCTAGAAGGAAAAGTATAAGGGGATATGACCATGATAGAGGGCAGGAATAACCTATTTTAACCTCTTTTGCCTATTTAGCCAAAGCAGAACTTGACCTGGGACTAAAGGGGAGGAAGGAGGCACTCAGGAAGTCACTGTGGGTAGAGGAGGGGCCTTTGGGGAGTATGTCACCAGGTGAGGTGGGCATGGGGAACAGCACCTGACCGTGCAGCACCCATCAGTTTGATTAAAGTATCTGGTTTGAACCCAGGTACAACAGAGTTCTGCTGGGGATTAGCTAAGGACATGAGCGAATTGCCTTTGATTTGAAAGGATCAGACTGACACCTGTGGAGAAAAGACTGCTGGTTGGGTGTAGGCACGACAATGACAAAGATAGAAAGCAATAAACACGATTAGTCTGCTTGGATGTTTAGAACACTGTGGACGGGGCTGGAGGAATAGCACAGCAGCTTGGAGTGCTTACCTAGCAAGGCACAAGGTCCTGAGTTCAGGTCTGCAGCACCATATAAACTTGGCAGGGTGGAGGGGTACACACCTGTAATCCCAGCGCTCCAGAGGCTGAGAGACAGGAGGATTTCTATCAATTTGAGGCCAGCCTGGGGTTACATAGTGAGCTCAGTATCAGTCTGAACTATAGAGGGAGACCCGGTCTCAAAAAAAAAAAAAAAAAAAAAAAAAAAAGAACACATAGATGGAGAGTAATGAGTGGAGAGTAATGAGTGGAAGAGGCAACACAAGAAGCAACAGAAGATTAGAATGATGACACAGGAGCTGTGTGGCCCACGCTCGACAGGGATGCCCTGGACACACATGCCTCCTATTAACACACTCCCCAGGTACTTTTCATTTCTAAGACCAGCCACTCGCTGACAGTGCTTTCCACACCACACTGACTCATCCAACCAAACTTGGCCCTAGAGTTGAGAAAGAACCTTTGATGAAAATCTCAGGAAATAGCTAACGCCAAGTAATTTGACTAGATCACATTGGATGGAAAAAAGATAATTTCTTTTCTTGAGACAAGGTCATGCTCTGTAGTAGAAAAGACTCTTTAAAGGCACTTCTTATCCCCTCCTTCCTGTGTTAAGCTTTGCCATTGGAATTATGATTCCTCTCCTAAGATAAGCATTTTCAGAACTTAAAATTACACTTGCATTAATAATTCAGATTTTGTGTTACCTTGAAAACATCACCGAAATGTTTGAGCCTTTCCTCCCCTTTATTTCAGCCTCTTTGTCAGGAGGCAAGAGACAATGCCCAAAAGAACAGCATTTTTCAAAGAAAATTAATTATTTAGGCATTATATTCTCTATTATTCTCCCTGGCGGGGGGCTGAGCTCAATGCAATAATTTTTCCAAAAATGATGAGTTACATATTTGTGAACAGGTTTAAGCAGAACTTGGAGATTACTCAAGGGCATAAATGTGAAAATTATACATAAGGAAAAAATGACCTTAAATCTATCCCTTATAACCTTTCCTTACCACGGTTTATCGTCAGCACACTGCATTCCAAGATTTGTTTGAGATTTTGCTCTTAGGTTTTGTGAATTTCGGCAAACTAAAAAATAGTTTTTCATACTTAGGGTTACTCATGTCTCCTTGTGGAATATTTCATGTTTCTTGTCTCATTTTATTTATCCAACTTATCCAAAGTTATTTTATTTATGGAGGGTTAGATAAGGTTACTTTTGAGTTACTGTAATATGTGCTTTGCCAAGACAGATTTTAGGACATGTAAAGCTTCTGTTTGATCAAAATTATGCTTCTGGATGAGTCCTCGATTTTTGTTTTCCAGAGAAAGAGACTGAATGTTTTGTTTTAAATACAGGCCGTAGCTATTCTAAACATCCTTGGCCTTCGATATTTTTTTACAGACATATCTTGACGTAGTGTGTACAAAGCAAGTGATTTAGAGAGAGGAAAGTAGGTGTGTCAATCTTAGTTCTGACAATTATGATTTAGCCTTGGGTAAGTTACATAACTGCTCTGTATCTCCCCTTTCTAATCTCTCAAATTGCCTATGTAATTCTTGCTTTAGTCTTGTAAATACTGTATGAACAATGCATGGCAAACAGCAGACACTGAAAAATGGAAGCCATAATAATAATGACTAATAATAATATTTAGCAGTAATGACTGCTAAGTATCTTGCTTCCCAGATACCAGCCTCTGTCACATTTCCAATGTCTTCTTGTTTTATCGGGCCATCTTCTGCCACTTAGTCTGTGCCTGTTACATTATTCCAGCTCTGGCCAGGACAAGACCAACAGCGTCTAAACTAGAGGTGATACTAGGATTAAGAAAAATTCCACTGTGCTCATTAGCTCCCAAGGCAAGAAAGATGTTGGCCTCTTTCCATCCTACTGCCCTTGTCCCCAGATACCAGGCTCTAGTGTGCACGCTGAGGAAACCGGAAAGCCAGAAGATGCCTATGTGTCCTCTTCCACACTTTGTAAGGAACTGAGAATAAAACAAGTGAAAGTAAAGTAAATACAAAGACAACCCCAGCAGGAAAGGTGACGTAGAGACATCCTGGCCTTCTTTACTTTCCCCTCCTAACCCTCCTCATCTCTCGACCTGGCTCCTCCCAGAACACACATGCTCCTTTATTGCCAGAGACCAAACCTTGGCCATACCACAGAGGAGCAAGCGTTGCAGCAGCAGGCTGGGCTGGATCCAAGTTTCCTAAAATCTGTGGCTGTTGTGGCCTCAGTTCCTAAATGATGTTCTCATATAAAATTTAAATCAACTATTTTTTCTAACTGAAATCACTCAACACCCAATTTCCTGCACTGATGGAGAGAATAATTTATAGCTGATGTTGGAATATGTTGTATAATGGGTGTTGGTTTGCTAAAGAGATTCTTCTCTAATTACATTTAGCTGAAGGCAGTGGCGGGGAGAACTGGATAGGAGGCAGCCAAGGTGTCCGAATGCCTGACTTGCTATGTTGTACATAATGTCTACAGTGCCTGCCTTTTGACCTTGGGATGCCAATTCTTTTCTCTGGGAGTTTTAGCTTTTTTTTCCTTTGGAGGTCTTCATAAAGACTTAAAGAAATATCCCCTACTAAAAAGAAGGCACTGAGCCCATTAATTCGAGTGTTTCCAGAATGTGTCACATATTTTAGCACCTAGTAGGTGTTCAATGAATGCTTGCTAAAGGCAAGATTTGCTTTTGACTCTGACACAAATTAATTGTTCAGTTTAATGTCAGGAACCTCCATTCTGAATCTCAGTTTCTTCCTTTTCTAGAACTAGAACCGTCTCCCTAATTAAGATAATTACCAATAATAGTAGCTAAAATGCACAGAATACATCATGTATAAGTTTATGAATCTTCTTGTTTTATCTCGTGTGTTCACTACAGCAGATTTGTGCAGTAGCATTGCATTCACTAGCTTCATTTTGTAGACTCGGAAAGAGAAGTCAAGAGAATTGAAGTCAGTTGGCCCATCTGGAAGTGACTGTGTGAGAAGTTCTGACCAGTGCTCAGCTGTTTAACCTTGAGACTCACTGGCACAGCTCGTCAGGCTCGGATCACATCAACACTAATAACCAGTGATAGATGCTCAGCCTACTGGATGACTCCTCTCTGGCCTCGAAGCTCTTTAGAGAAGTATTGGAAAGACTGAGCAATTTCCGAGATGGACAACTAGAAGTATTGGCTCCTGGCTCAGCAAGGAGGGGAGGCACCTGGGATAAATAACACTCATGAAAGGAAAGTAAGGAGCAGGGAGATAGAAGAGTCATGAGTATGGAACAAAAAACGCTGGCAGGAGAAGGTGCGGGGCATAGTGGGGAGAGTCCAGGGCGTGAGAATCTCCGTTCTTCACGTTGAACACATTTTCGAACTGCTTTCAACCTCAGTTTTCTGGTTTAAATGTGGATAGCAATAGCACTGACCTTCCTAAGTGGTTGAAGGCGGAGGATCGGATGATGTAGGGAGAGCATGCAAACCAGGCTGCGCACTTAGTAAATGCCCAGTTCATATTAGCACATTGTTGGGTGGTGGAGCCTTCAGGGTCATGTAGCAGTGCATCACCAAGTGACCTTGCTCAGACACTTAAAACTGAGACTTACTTCCATAGGCCCAGTTGTGTCTGGCCTTTGCCTGATACTATTTTAAGGTGATATTTAAGCCAGTTCTCTCCACTTTGGGAGTAATGAAATGATGCAGCCTAAAATCAAGGTTATCTCTTAGGAATACCTCATTATTATGTAGCAGTTGATGACAACGGGTTAAAATCAGTGACATGGACTTTTTTTTTAACCCCAGACCACGCCAAGAAAACCAGTGTTACCTTTCTAGTTGAAGCAGTAGAACAAGCTGTATGTAGCCCAACCTCCCTCGCGCCACTTCATCATCCTCCAAATCGTTCTTCTTTCATCCCCTTATTTTCTCCTCTCTCTCTCTCTCTCTCTCTCTCTCTCTCTCTCTCTCTCTCTCTCTCTCATCTATTTCTCATTTGGATTTCTTCCTGGGGGATTTAACTGAGTCAAACTTGAATCTAAACATGTATTATAAAAACATAAAAAGATTAAAAAATCTACTTAGAGATGAGAATCAGAGAGTGAAACAGATAGGCAGGATTATGGGAAGATAGAAAGAAGAGGGATCTATCTCCAGATGTCACACCCCAGGGGTAGAGATCAGGTAAAGAAACCCAAAGCCTCGCACACTGGGGCCTCCATGCGCCATGTGAACATCCTCACTTCCCCAGCACTGTCATTTTCCACAGTCAGCGAGCACGGGAGGGCCAACCCCACGTAGCTGCAGAGCGCCCATCAGTTGCTCACGTCTCTTCCTTTTCAGATGGTTCTGTGAATCCCCTGCGAACATCAATGTATTAAGGCCCATTCTGGTCACCTCGCTTTTCCTTTCTGTACACTGGGCCTCAGGTGGGTGCACGTTCCTGTCTGCCTCACCCTACTCAAGAATCTAACCTACACCCTTCTTCCAAGCATAGTTGGTGCGGAATGAATGTTCACCGAGCTTCACTGAAGACTTGGATATTCTATAAGAAGTTACATGCGGGAATAGAACACTCTGACCTTTCCAACTGGTATCCAATGTCACTGTTTCCAGGGTTTGCTGACCTCAGCTATTCCTTGGGGTCCCTTTTCCTTGGCTTACAACACATCAGCAGACGTCCACATAACCTCTCCCCCCTGATTTTTATCCTGGACTCTGCCCTTACTGCACCGAGGGCAATGGAAATAAACATCAGAATAAACCTCGTGGAGTGGTGACGACAGTACTCTCAGCGCCTCATATCTGTACTTTTATTCTGTGTTGGCACTCAGTTTGACTTTGCAAAAACAAGATGTTTGCAATGGTACATTTCCCCCTTAAACAACAGAAATATAGTTCCCAACCCCAGGTTTAAGACTACATGAAGTTACAGAAAAATATAACAAAGTTTGACATTTAATTTCTTATTTTAAGGCTACAATCTGAGATCCATTTCTCAGGTTTGGTACAAGGTCAAGGCCACTGCCGTTTATTTCCAGTGCAGACTCAGCCGGGGGAAACTGCTTCCAAGTTTGTCACAGTGATGATGGGCAGTGGCCGTGCCGGGTTGGGGTAGATCTTTTTGTTCCTAATAAGTCCTATGTGTGTTTGGGAAAAGCATTCCAATTATTTTCTAACATTCACTAACTCTTTTAAGGGCTTTCTTTTCTTCTTTCTTTCTTTCTTTCTTTCTTTCTTTCTTTCTTTCTTTTGAAAACTAAGAACCCCAAAGCTAATGCCTGGTCTTTCTGGCTTTCACACCCATGAGCTAAATGTGGCTGTGGCACTATAGATGTCACTCAACTTACTTATGTGGTGTCTACTACACAGAGTCTTTGAAATGTTTTACAATGAGAAATATAAGAAGTAAGTAGCAGGTGTCTGGCAAATTGTGAGCAATTTCTACTTGGAAAGCAACAAAAATGGAAAAGCAATTTATACTAAAGGAGAGACAGGCTTCTAAACAATGGGAAAGTTTTGAATGCTATCCTGAGATGCGTTTTATTTATTCAACATGGAAGAGGAAAAAACAGGAAAACGTCCAAAAATGGACAAGAAAAATACCTACAATAGCTATGGCTCAGATGAGCAGGCACGTGATCAGTAACATGGCATCCCAAAGTAAAATGTGGGGTGGGAGGTGCTATGAGAATGGTAATGTTTAACTACACTGCTAAAAGTGACCCCATTAAAGGCTAGGCTTAATTGGCATACCCCACAAGGAGGTTGTGTGGCCAAGGAGTTAGAGGCCCTGCTTAGTTCTTCTGGATGTAATTTCATGTTAGACAGAAGACAAAGTCTGACCATAGTTTAGAAGCAAATGCACAGTCAGAAATTTGATTTGCTTACAAAGACAAGACTTAGAAAAGGATCATGAGTAGAGTATAAAACATTAAATTTCAGCGTCGAGGGAGTCAGTTTAGAGCTTACAGCTATATAGCACCCTCAGAGCCCCCTCTTTTGAAAGAGGCAATCCTCTCTTAAGGCCTTCTAGGCATGCCCAACTTGCTGCTTGCTGGGTTTGTTTTTGTTTGTTTGTTATCCTTGTTTATGGAGTGCTGAGGAACTTCTATAGCATATATAAATATATATAATATAGCCAAGGTACTTATGTAGGAACGAAAACGTTCTTTTAAATTTTTTTCATTATAGCACTAAAAAAAAAATGTCAAGGGCAAATAAATGGTGGGCTGTGGGTGGGACCTGCCCTCTAAGCCTGCCAAGCTCTCTCCTGCTTGGCTGGTTAATCTGTTACCCATGAGCTACTTACAAGGAGCAGAGAAGAAAGATGCTGCTATTGGATCCATCTCTGCCTCTCTTGGTTTTGTTGGAAAGATGGCTCCTGTGTAGTGATGGGTATGACTCTGCCTGTATCGGGAACTGGGCTGAGGTCTTTTCTCTTATCATTGCTACTCTCACCTGCATGTGTTTTGTAAACCAGGGCTGAGAGTCTGATGCCTACATACTATTGAATGGTAGAGCTGAGAACAATTAGAACATTGTAGGAGGACTTGCTTAACCATTTCAATTCATTAAGCATCAGGAATTCTTCTCGGGCAACTGGAGTTGAGTCCTATGGCTTATCTTCCCCTTGCAGAATATGCCCCGGGAAGTGCAGGTGTGTGGACCTTCGTAGAATTCAGCCTAGTTCTATTTCTGTCACATATGATTTATGCAGTTTAAGAAAAGTTATTTAACCTTTTATGCCTCCTGTTTTTTATCTATAAAATGAGTTTTGCTTATAGAGAATGGAATGGGGTAAAATTTTACAGTGCCTATGGAAGCCCTTTGACTATGAATACTTATTCCTGTGCACAGGTTTTTTGGAGAAGGGTGCCTGGTTTGGCCACAAGTATATCTTTGTTTTTCCTTTGTTTTAATGAATCTTCAATTAATTGAATGTGTTTTAAGTTGTAAAACCTTAAAGTAAAATACTTCTTAAGAAATAGAAACTGACTCAAGCTAACTTTACTAGCGCAAAGTGTGTTGTAACAATCCTAGAAATCTTGTAAAATCAACTAAGCACAGCGCCGCTCTTTACGAGGACAACTTCCAAAGACCCAGGTCTTTGGTCTTCATTTCCTTCTCCCCCCTCAACATTAGAAACTCTAGGTATTTTCTTATTTTCTTTAAAAGATTAAGGTCCCTGTCTACTCACCTGCATGCACAGGGCTGTACTTTGTGGTGACTGGGACCCCTGAGGGCTACAATATTCTCCATTTCGGCTGCCCTGCAATAGTTTCTGCATTCTTCGAAGAGACTGTGTGATATGGTCAGGTGAGTTCAGGTATGCACATCCGTGTTCAAACAGAAAGATATTTGTGGATAGAGATGGCTAAGTTCGTCTTTTCTAGGTTGTGATGGGATTTTTCACAAGAGAAATGTACAGGCAAAGAAGAGAGAGGCGACAACTCTGCTCCCTCCTAGATGGGTACAGCACAAGTCTTGAAAAAACTCAAAATAATTTACATGTATCTGTAATATTCAAGAGCTCCTTTGAGAGTCAAGAAATAAAGAATAAGGAAAGGTAAGTGATTTTTCCTGACATTATTCAGGTGCAATTAGATCTAATCTCGTCACTAAAAAAGTCTATGTCTAATAATCGAATGTCATGAGAAGCCATCATAAGACATTTAGGATTACAGACATTGTCTTTTTACTAGGTAGCACATGTCCCTCTATGCCTTAAAAATCTGTCCCTCAGGGTAACTTCCATACCTATAACCTTCCCTGACACTGGAAATGATCCTCTTGGGTTATGATCACCCTGCAGACAGTGAGCTCAAAGGTAGACATATAGTTGCACTATTTCTTCTGACACCTGTGGAGAAAGCACTGTCCTGGTTTTGATTTAATTACTCAAGAGCATTAAACTCTTAACATTTAAAATAGATAAGCAAATGATTCTTTAAGGTTCATAAGTTCCTTTGTCTTTATTGGCAAGTCCATTATTTAAAATAGAACAATCACTACCGTGTTTAAAAGTTGAGTTCTCCTCTAGGGCATGGGCATCTTGCCAGGTTTGCGCCAAGTGCAATAACTTAGAAAAGGCTAATAACTGTGAAATGTTATTACATTATTTGGACATTGCTGCAGGAGAGACTAATAGTGGTGACTTTAATGTGTGAACCACAAGGCTACAGAAATGAAAAGAACTGGATTTCTGTCCATCAGGAACTCCACGGGCAGCAGACCACATTCAGTTGCCCTGTGTGTGAACCTCATCAAAATCTCAAGGTTCTCACATCACCCCCCAAAGCTGCTGCATTCTCTTTCCCATCTCATTACTCTCCTTGGCAGAAACAAGGCTTTCTGTACTTGAAAGGGTTGAGACAGGATGGAATTGGTTCTCTGAAATGCTGAGAGAAAGAGAAAATGTATGAGTTTCTGTTCTAAAGAAGAAAGGAAGAAAGGTAAGGGTAAAAAACAGTCACAGTGTGTCATAGCCGGTACCTTTGGGGCTAGTGACACAACCCTGCTCTCTCTGGCTGTTGTGGCAAGTCTAAACATGTTTTATCCAGGAGACATAGTTTGAGCAATCCGGTTTAATACAATCTCTTCTGAGAGAGTTTCGAATGAATTTTCAAAGATAGTGGTTAGATCCTGGCAGTATTTGAACAAGGAGGACATTTAAACTTGGGAGCCAATTGTGTGAAGAAAAAAGTGAGAAGACTGAGACAAAAGTATAGACAAAGTATAACAAAGTATAAAAGTGATGTTGGAGTGTCCAGAGTGAGTCAGAATGGTCACTGTGCATCTGGGTGGCTCTTTCTGTTCTAATTTATTATACAGTTATGTTCTACATTTGGGCTCTGGGAGATAACCTTCAGATAATCTCAATAACAGCAATAAGTCCTACTGGGCTCTGAGCTGGAATTCATGGTTTTCTACAGTGCTTAACACTAGCAATACTGAGAAAGGTAAGAACAAGCTTATAAACCAATGCGAACTGAGAAAGAATGTGAAAATAAAGGCCTGATGGGAGAGACCTTTTATGAGGTCTCAAGACTTTCATGCATATATTCACTTTTCATGTTTGTTTTGCAGGGCAAGGACTAAACTTGTGTCCTAAAGAAAACAGCTAAACAAAACAATGCTTTGAGCTCACTTTACTAGCATAATGATAGTCAACTTAAAAATTGGTGTAACAAAATGGTTAAATTGATTTGGAAGGAAATTTATCATACTTAGTACTCGAACAGTGCAAATTTCTTCCCTGTTAACCACTGAAATTCAGAACATGAGATGCCATCTGAATGCAGAGCCTAAGTTTTTACCGACAGCAACAATCACCCTGGAGTAGTAATTTTTCACCCATAATGAGTACTTTTGCTGGATTATGCCCTAATTGACCATTTTCCTTGATAAGTATGAAAGAAGAACCTACAAATACGCTACATAAGAAGGCATGCAATCAAGAGAATACGCATCAAGGCAGGGACACTGAAGGTGCTGTCATATCAATGCTTCTTAAAAACAAATGAAAGGGCCTACGTCAATTCATAATAGCTAAATAATAGCAGCATAATTCATAATAGCTAAATTCTGGAAAAAACCTACCTGCCCATCCATACAGGATTGGTTAAAGAAGCTGTGGAACCTGTATAAAATGGAATACTATGCAGCCACAAACGCATAGACAAGAAGCATTTGAATGAACATGGGGCCACTTAGAGTCAATAATGCTCAATGAAACAGACCAAGCAAAAAGACTGACCATAGAAAGGTGTACCTCTTATGAAATGCTTCAAAATAAGAACACAAACAGGCACAAAGATGAATGGCAGGGTAGAAAAAGAGACAGTGGTCAGATAGGAAAGGGGTGAACCTCTGGAAAAGGGGTGCACACAGATGCTCAATGATGCCTTAAATCCAAGGTTCTAGTGTGTTACAGAATTTGAAATTTGTGTATTTTTAAAAAATGTTAAATTTTATGTCATGTGAATTTTTTTACTACAATAAAATTGTTTGAAAAGGAACACTGGTTGCTTCTGGGTTCCTCATGCAAAATCAGAGAATTCTCATGTGAGTCGATAAAGAGCCAAGAGATTCTCAGCTTCTCAGTGGAGGAGAGAAGGAACTGGGCAATGCTTTTTTTCCTAGAGGAAATACCAAAAACAGTTTTTTAAAAATTGCTCAGTACAGGATCAAACTCCCTGATCTCTGAGGAGAAGCAATACTTTTCTTCTCGAGCAGCGACAAGTAAATGAAGCCAGCCTTGCCAGGGCTGAGGCTTAGGAAGTCCGATTGGTGAGACCTAAATTCACCCTCATCAACAGTCCTTGAAAACCTCTTACCATGGAGACAGAGCAGGTGAGAACACCCTGAGCACCTGCTGGAGTCTGAGGCACTGTTTGACTTTACAAGTTAGGAATAAGAATGAAGTGACACCCCTACTGGGAATAGTTCCAAAAGAGCACAAGGAACACATTACAGAGATACATGTATACCCATGTTCATAGCAGCATAACTAACAATCACTCAAATATGGAAGTCACCAAAATACCCATCAACAGACCAGTGGATACACAAACTATGGTATTTATACTCAATGGAATACTATGCATCTATAAAGTCCAACAGCGTGGAGGCTTTTGCAGGCAAATGGAAGAAGCTTGAGAACATCATGCTTAGTGAAGTGAGTCAGAAGCAGAAGGTGAAACATCGAATGGCGTCTCTGATATGAGAAACCCAGATCACAACTATCTCGTGGAACTTAAAACAAAAAACAAAGTGAACCAGCGAGGTAGGTTGGGGAGGAAGGGAGGGGGTGAGGGGGAGGGACAAAAGGAGAGTGGGAAAGCCCTTGTCACCTTGACAAGATATGTATGTGCACAAAATGCTCAACTCCACCGTAAAACTTGAGAGAAGGCGGGTCTCCAGCAGCCTGAGGCCTTGGAAGTAGGTGTATGGAAGAACGGAAGGGTCAAGGTCAAGTGAACACATAAGTTTGGAAGGACCACTGCACCACTTTTTTGGTGGAGCAAGGTAAGATTTGATGGAAGAGGAATGCTGAAAAATGCTCTCTTGAGATTTTTTTTAAACCATAAATCGTGCATTTTTGCTGCAGTATGGGTGAGATGAAGTGACAATAAACGGTCTGTGTTATTATTGTTCCATCTTCTTTAAACTGGAAATCCTTGAGATTTAGTGTGCATACAAATCTCCTGGGAAGCACGATGAAATGCCCATTATGATTTAATGGAACTGGAGTCAGGCCCAAAATTCAGTTTGCAGGTGCTACCCCTGCTGCAGGTTTGGGGACCTCACTTTGCAGTGGAAGCCTTTCCACCTGTGGGGAAATGGATGGCAGGGTTCCAATGCCCCCAGGGAGGCTTTGAGAGAATCACTCCTGTACAACTCTCAAGGCTCAGGCCTACAGACTGGGAGGTGCGAGCCAAAGGCCCAGATTCTGGGGAAAGTAAAAGTAAATTAAGGATTATCCATCTAGTTACCACGAGCGTGAAAAATGCAGAGGCTCAAATTAGTAAAATCAGGAATAAAAAAAGAGGACATTACCTCAACCCTTACTCAAATGAAAAAGACTGATAAGGAAATACAATTAGAATCTGTATGTCAACACACTACATACAGTCAAAGAAGTGGAAAAAATCTCTGGAGAGACTAAAACAAGATCAATTCTAGAATAAATATCTACTTCTGTGTAGACCCATGGCAGGTGAAGATATGGAATTAGCAATCAAATTATCCCCATATACAACAGACAATATGGAAAATCAAGATATAGAGTCAATCACATTTCTATACATGTACAGTGAATACTTTGAAAAATAAAATGACAAAAACAATTAATTAACAATAGCATCATGAAGAATGAAATCCTTAAAGTGCAAGAGTTATGTCCTGACAATTCTAAAAGTTAATAAAGAAGTTAAAGATTAATAGGTGCAACATCATCCTATATTAGTTGAAAGAACACTTAATAATAAGAATTCCTAAGCTGCCATACAGATTCCGTGCTCCTACTGAAATCCCAGCTGGCTTTTTGGAAGAAATCGACAAGCTTATTCTAAATTGTCTATCAGGGTGTAAGGGGCACAGAAAAGCGATCTTGAGAAAGAGCAACATGGATGGTAGATTCAGGTTTCCTGATTCCAAAACTTACAGAAACCTACCATGCTGTGTGATGCTATGATAAGACTGGAACTAGGTGTGTGGAATAAAATTGACAGTTCAGGAATAAAAGATATTTAAAGTTTATTTATTGATTTACTTATCTATCATCTATGTGTTTGCAGTAGTGGGAGTTGTACCCAGGGAGCACTGAGCGACAGCTTCAGAACCCCTTTATAAAATATTCACTCATTCATTTATGCACTTATTTGTTCGGTTGTTTATTTGAGACGATTTGGCTGAGTTACCTAGGTTGTAGTTCTCCCGCCTCAGCCTGCCAAGCTGTGAGGATTACGGTGTGCATCAGTAGGCCTATCATCAGCTGATGATTGATAAGGGTTTTAACCTTTTAACCAAGTAAAACAGATAAAAGGCAATATTTTCATTAAAATGAGTCAAGTTACACTTCTACTCACATCATGTATAAGAGCCAGATAAAAATAGTTTGGGAACATAAATATAAGAGTTAAACTGTGTAACTCGGAAGACAATGGAAGAATACACCCTGATGAACTTGGTTTAGAAAATGTATCTTAGATATGGCAGAAACATGTGTTACAAAATAAATAATCAAAATGAAAATGTTATGTAAGGACATCAAGAATGAAGAAAGTATTTACAAATCTTCTATTTAATTAGGTGCCGATATTTAAAATATATAAACTTTTTTTTTTTGTGATACCGAGGATCAAGCCCAGGATCTTCACGCTGAGCTACATCTCTAGTCCATTTTTATTTTTGATTTTGTGATAAGGTCCACAATACATCGTCTAAGTTGGGCTTGAACGTGTAATCGTCCTGCCTCAGCCTTCCAGCATGTTGGGATTACAGTGCTCTTGGGCCACTAGGCCTGGCTAGGAATTTTTAGAAGATGGTAAGGATCATGAATAAGAATGTCTCCAAAAAAGAAACAAACAGCAAATAAACATTCACATGGACAGATGATTAACATTAGAGAAATATAAGGTGGCTGTAATGATGAAAGGAGACATGGTAAGTGTTGATGAGCATGTAGAGAAAGTGAAATCATTATGTTTCTAGTGTGAATATAAGTATTGAAGTCACATTGAGCTATCATTCCTTAATATATTAAAAATCTTGATAGGTATAGGCACATTCTAAAGGGAATTATAGCATGTGTATATAAAAACATATGCTTGGTGCTCACAGAACTATGATTCACAATAGCCAAAAAGGTGGCGCTACACAAATATTCATCAACTATTCAATTAATGAACAAATGTGGCATAACCATATAATGGAATATTATTCAGCCATAGAAAATGAAGTACTGATTCATACTACTGCATGGATAAACCCTGAAAATGTTCTGCTGAGTGAAAGAAATCAATCATCAAAGGCCACGTGCTGTGTTTTTCTGAAATCTGTAGAATGAGCACATCCACAGTAACAACCGGATTAGAGTTTATGAGAATTTAATGGGAAGAATAGATTTGAGGAGTGATTGTTAATGAGCACAGTTTTTAACCACTGGGGGAGAAGAACTGGTAAAAATGCCTTAAAATTTGATATTGGTGATGTTAGTACAAGTCTGTGAATTTGCAAAATCTGTTTAGTTGCTGTTCAAAAGTGAAATTTCTGTTGAGTGAATTTTATCCCACTATAGCTGTTTTAGGATCTATCTGGCCGTTTCACAGAATAGCACAACTCATTGAAAATACTACTGATAATAAATGGCATATAGCTGACACAATAGATACAATTACAATGCATTAGAATGTAAAAAAGTTGTCAACTTTTTAGTTTTTTGACAAGGTATTTGTTAATAACAGCTTAAACATTCACCTGGCATTTGCCTCATATGTCTTATGATCCTGAAACAGTTTTTCAGGCATGACAAAGAGAATAGATAAGCTTCTCCATCATAAAATAACTTTGTGGCATCCATAATTTTCTGAGGGCAATATCTCACTTATTATCAGCTGGATTGGGCACTCCTTTTGACCAGAGAAGCCTTTCCCCATAGACAACGTAGCACAGAGGAAGAAAAACATGGATCCTTCCTGATTTTCTTTAAAAAATATTTCTAAGGGGTTGGGAAAAGTCATCAACATGGTAATTTAGTTTTCACAGTGAATTTGTTCATCCTCAGCTACAGAAAAATAACTTATCTCTCCAAAAACATTGATTTGCATTTTTCAGTGTATACCCAGGTTGGTGTACCTTCTTCTTGAGATTCACATTGAGGTGAATTATTCTAAGTGGGTAGGGGGAGGGACAAAAGGAGAGTGGGAAAGTCCTTGTCACCTTGACAAGATACATAGGTGCACAAAATGCTAACCTTCATTGTAAACCTTGAATTTTGCACTTATACATATCAATAAAACAGGGAGGGAAAAAAAGCAGGGTAACATTCTCTGCAAGACTTCATCTAAGGCAGGACCTGTAATGAGTCTTGGAGAACTTTCCTGGGAAATCTACGTGTTAATGTTCTATTTATCTCCTAAAAACTCCAGAAGGGAAGACAGCATCCAGTGTTCAAGCACACTTGATTTCTAAATAGTGCCCAAATGGAACAAAAATTCCAGAAAATAAATCTCAGTCTCAAATGCTAACAAGTTTTAATGATTCGGATAATTTCACTTGAGAATATTTTTCTTAAAAGGGGGTTTTTGTAATTTTACATTCCTCATAAGTTAACATTTAGAGATTCAGAAAGTTTTATATTTAAATGCAGTAAAATCTCTCAGTTTTGTGTACATTGAATGGATTCTGTTGCTTAAAAACTCGAGTTCTAGCGTCATTTTTTAAGGTCATAACTCAAGAATAATAGACTCAATGCACAGGTTTATCTCCAGTAGTCACTCTAAATTTAAAAGTAAAAGTGACTTAATGTTTAAATAAAGAAATTATAATGGTAATGATAAAGAAAGCCACAGATTAATTTATCCTACATTCATGTTAGTAAACAGACTATAAATGAGATTGCTATTAGTATCTACTACTACATGCCAAAATTCACCTGGAAAAAAACCCGAAAGTCGGAGGAGCCGTCTTTCATTCCACACACCAGCGCATACCTTCCCTACGCAGCTCTCCTGACGGTGCTGATCGCTCCCTAGCTCGATGCTTCACTCTAGTTCAAAACCGTACTTTGTGTCCTGCAGCGTCTTCCCTGACTTTCCCTTCGCATCAATGCCCTTGCTTCTACCTGCTCCATGTCAGTAGCCTTTCCTTGTATTGTATTCTTTTGGAGTTCCAAAATCCATTAATTGAATATTTATTATTTGATCCTCATGCAATCTCCACGAAGTTAGAGTTTAGGTGTAAGAAATTGCAATTTCATCATTTAACCAAGTCAACAACAACAACAACAACAACAACAAAAAACTAAACCGAGAGGTCCTCACCATTTAACAAATCAACTTACTTAACATATTGGTTACCTCGCTTTTTCTTCTTTTGTTCTGGTGCAATCATGGAAAGTGTTTTCTGTTAGAAAATTTCAAGCAGACAATGCATAATTATTAACTATGGTAACTTTTCATATAGGGGGAACCCTGCACTGATTCCTCTGGTGTGTGGAATTTTGAACAACAGCTTCTTGGGTCAGCGCTTCCTAGCCCCCTCTCTGCTTCTATGAGTTTTAGTATTTTGCATTCCTCCTAGTGCTGAGATCATATGTTATTTACCTTTCTGTACCTTGCTCATTTCATTTGGCATAATGTACTCCAGGGGCATCTGTCTTGGTGCAAATGAGGGACTCTCCTTTTATATGGCTAACAGAATTTCATTGTGAAACACCATTTCAAAATTTATACATTCACCCACTCATCTATCCATCCATTTGTTGAGTCCGTATGTTGATTACTGTGAATTAGGCTGCAATGAATCTGGAAAGATAGATGTCACTGCAACATGCTGGCTTCACTGATACTCAGAGTGATTCTCTGTAAAGCTCCTTCTTCTCCTTCTCATTGAGTCCTGCTATTGCTTTTAATGATAAGATTTGGTCTTCTTTGAACTTAGAAATGGAGAAGGCGAGAGTATCCTGCAAATGGGCATAGATACTAATAGAGAAAGAGATTCTTGTATTTATCAGGTCTCATAGCTGGGACAAAATATTCAACACCTGTAACTTACAGGAGGAGAGGCTTAATTTGGCTCATGGCTGCAAAGGGTTCAATCTGTGGTCATTGGCTCCAAGGCAGAAATATTATCGCAGAAGTATATGGCAAAATTTATATGGGGTCATGACTTTGGGGACTCTGTTTTCTTGCTCAGTTGTCTGTGGTGCCTCCATGAAGGTGGCTGAGAGGCAGAGCACAGGGATGTACACCATAGTGCAAAGGGACAGAAACCAGACACAGTCCCCTAGGTTATGCCCCATAATTCATCAAGACATACCCCAAAGTGTGCTTTCCTAATCTCTCAAGCCAATCAAGTTAAAAATCAAGATTTAATCGTCATACATTCTACTGTTATTTTGGAACAACAATTACTCGACACCATAGATGATGTGGTTGAGTTTCTAGAGAGGCTATGTTTTGCCCATGATGTAGAATCAGAGCAGTCTTCAGTCCACATTAGGATACATGCAGACTCCAGAAGGAGCCTGACTTTCTGCTGTACCTGATAAGTACCGTAAAGGTACAATATGATCATAAAAATCATTCAACTGTGCCCCACAATCCATAATAATGTAACTGGAAATCATATCTACCATGTGACATGCCAGGACTCTTATTGAAAGGCCTTTGTTATTTCTCCAAGTTACAAAATAAAACTGCGGTCAAGACCTTCAATAACTTATCCAAATTTTCCAACCTAGTAAGCAGAAGTATTTGAGCCTATAATACTGGATTCCAGCCCATAGAGAATAAATAGCTAGTTCATGATCATACAACAAATAATAGATCTGGGGGAATCACAATGACACTTTAACCCAAGAATTTCATACTAGAGAACAAGCTAGCTATATTTTGTCTTGCAAATTATTTTATGTGTGAGGCTTCTTTCCTTAACAACATTTCAAATTTTTGAAGGGAGTATTCTTTTTAAGACTCTGTTCAATCCCCCTCCCCCACCCCTTGCTCCGCTGTTTAACTGCACACATCCAGGCGCAAATGAAAAAAAAAAGTTAGTTTGAATTTTCATAGTGCTTTATAGCACTGACTTTCCATCTTCTTTTAAAATGTTGTTTTTGAAAGGAGGAGGATGGGGCTGTCTGTACAGTACAGGACGCTTGTGGCATCCAAAGCCACCTTCTACTAAATGGTTGCCAGTAGCACCTTCCCTATCCCATACAACAGACAAAGCCACCTTTGGATAAGAAAAAAAAATATTTCCTGTGTGTGAGAGTAGAGATTTGCCTCAACTGGGAAACAATGCTCTCAGTTTTCAAAGGGTTTATAAAATGTTTTGGTTTTTTTTTTTGTCACAACTTTTTGGGAAGTAGACTATCACCATGTTGTTACCATTTTATAGAATGGGCTCTGGGAGACCAAGAACAGACAGCACCAACTGACACACAGATTCACGGTTTTCTTCTACTTAGTTCCAAGTATCACAAACCTAAATACAAAGAGATTTCTGAGTAAAATTAACTTAATTAAACAACATGTTAAGTAACTTTTTCATTCCACAATCTTCCAGTTTTTATGTTCCTAGATATCCTCTTTTTAGAGTCCTCTACCACTGTGCAAAGTAAGCATTTTACTATCCAATTTAAAGATGAAAAAACAGATGTTAAGGCAGTTGAAATTAGTTGGTTCAAACAAATGGGGCTGAGAAAACTGATTATCTACTTGTGGAAGAATTAATCTAGACACAGCTCTCACTGTGCACTAAGGTAAAATTAAAATGGATCAAAGACATAGATACTAAAACGGGAAAATCCTTGGAAGACACAGGCAGACCTCTTTCAACAGAACACCTATTGCACAACAGAGAACCACAGAATCAGCAAATGGGAGTATATCAAATTTAAAAGCCTTTGCAAAGCAAAGAAATAATCAATAGAATGAAGAAAGGACTCACAGAATGAAAAGACATTTTGCCAACTACTTCTCAAACAGAGGGCTAGTATCTACAACATACAAAGAACTGAAAAAAAGGACTCCCCAAAATAAAAGACCCAATCGAAAGAGGAGAATTGAAAGGACTAGATAGTTCTTAGAAGAAGTACAAATGGCTCATAAATATATGCAAAATGTTCAGCATCTTTAGCATTAGGGAAGGGCAAATCAAAACATGACTGAAATTCCATCTTATTCCAGTAAGAATAGCTATTAACAAGAACTCAAGAAACAACAGTTGCTAATCAGCTTGTGGACAAAAAGAAACATTCTACATTGTTGGTAGGTTACAATCTCTATGGAAATCACTATCATAGTCTTCAAAAAACTGATAATAGATATCCCATTTGATCTAGCATATTGTGCATTTACTATGTATCTTTGCAAAAGAGTTAAAGACTGTAGTACACGCATAATTATGTTTCCAGCAGCATGCATAATTATGTTTATAGCAGCACAACTAACAATTTCTAAATCCAGAAAGCAGTATGTCCATGAGCTGACGAAGAAAGAAAATGTGGTTTATATGCACAGTGGAGTACTACTTTGCCATAAGAAAGATAAATTTAAGCCTTTTGTAGGAAAATGTATGCAATTTGAGATCATGTTTAAAGAAGTGAATCAGACACAGAGGTTAAATATCACAAGGTTTCTCCAATATGTGTAAGGAAATAAAAGAGTGATACTAGGAAATAGGGAGACAGATTTTTGTAGAAAGGGACAAGTCATGTAGGGAGGAAGGTGTAGAAAGAATGTGGGAGGGAAGGAGAGAAGTAAAAACAATGAATACATGAGATCTATTCAGACTCATTACTCAGGGTCAATGTATTATGTATCACAAGCACATACTCAGATCACAATTATCTCATGGAACCTAATGTGGAAAATAGTGGTAACTGGGGGTGTGGTGGGGGGAGAGGGGAGGGTCTTGTAACTTTGCCATGACTTGTGTGTGCACAAAATGCTCAAGATCAATGTAAACTTTATAGTTTGCAATTACACATATCAATAAAATGGGGGAAAAAGAATAATTTGGGAAAAGAACAAAAACTATGTAGTTGCTCAATTATTGAACAATCCTATATATTTCAATAAGAAAGACTGCATGGTTATTCATGTTCTTTCAGTTCTTTTCCCCCCAGCACCGTGTCTGGCTCCTAGAAAGTGCTCCATAAATACCGAAGGAAGGAATTCTGGGCAGAAGGAAAGCCAGCTGCCAAGCCTACACGTCTGATTCCAGAATTTCCCCTTGCTCTTTTGCCTTCCTGCATTCCAATCACCCTGGGAATCCTGACAAAGTCCCAGTGGACGAATGGATCACTTTTGACTGGAGGAGCTTTAGAAGTGAAAGAGATGGCGGCAGGCGGGGAGAAGCAAGCGAGCGCTCTCCGCTAGGCCTAGCGGCTGAGCAGATCGCACAGCGTGTTCAGTGCAGAAGGTCCAAGCAGAGAGCGAATCATCATTTGAGCTTGGTGCAAGGTGAATTCCACTCAAATTGTACATGGCTTTATGGTAAATCTATAATTCAATCTCTTGGGCCAAGCAATTAGGGTTCCTTTCTTTTGGATTCTGTCTGAAAGACAGAGGGGGCACATGCAGAGAATCTGCCTTCTAGACCAGAAGATCTGTTGCTTGCACCCTTTTTCTCCATTTCTTTTCTGATGAATTCCCACTGCTGCTGAGGCCAGCTGCTCACACAATATGCTTGTAGTGCCGTTCCTGGCAGGCACTTTCTCACCAAGCCTGTTTTGTTTATGGCCTTTCCAGCTGACTGCCTGCACTAAAGCTCACCCAAGCTTCGAAATCAGGAGAACATAAATGCCTATAGGTATGAACATTCTAGGGTCGGGTCAAAATTAGTGAGAGGAACAGCATAATTGTGACATTCCTAGTTTTAAATGAATGCAACAACTATGACAATAGTAGCAGTGGCATCTTGGAACATTTTCTAAAAGAAGAAAACCATTGCTGAAACCCTTGAGTTAGCTGGTTCAATCAAGGCATATGGTAGTGCAAGTGCACAGTTGGCCTCATTTTTTTCTGACCCAACCACTTAGACCAATGAAATTAGACTTTTAACAGGTCAAGTCAAACTAACTCAAGCACAAGAAAGACTTATAGACTAATGTAAATGAAAACTCGTGGACTTTTTATATAGATGAATATAGACACTTTTTGTCCTCTGCTTCAAAAAGAAAGAATCTTCCTTCTAAATTCCCTATTGGTCTTCTCCTAAAATACTCTAAGTAGTCTGTAGGTAATCTGTCAAGCCCAGTACAAGTCATGAAGTTCAAAGGAGTTAGCGATGACTTAGTCCAAACTGAAGGTCAAGCAGGTGAGCGGGGTCCCATCGCTCTGTGTGACTCTGTCTTCTAGCACTTTCTCCTAGGTCAGACCTTTTCAAACATTTGCCTCCACTTTTGCTATAAAAAGGGGGGACTTTTGCCCAGGTCATTCTCCTCTGTGGCACTTATAATACATCAGAAGTAGAGGTTATATCTTATTAGTGTTCTTGTCCCTAGCCTCACTCATTTAGGAAGTTTTTTTTTTTTATTGGATCAACTGGTTGATATTTTCCAATGAACAAATATTTTAATAATAAAAAGTCAACACTTCTGATCCTTGGAACACTCCTGAACCTTGGAGCTTAGTTCTTTTGTTTCTTATGTTATCTAAGATGAAGAAAAAATCTTGTTTTTTTTTTTTTCATTTTGCAAGTCAATAAAACCATCACAGATTTATAAGACAATTTCCTATTATATAAGTAGAAGTATCAATTGTAAAATCCTGCAACTTAGTGTCATTACTTTTTCTTTAACACTGGAAACAGTCTGCAGTTTTGATTAGTTATTTTCTATCTTGTGCTTTACTGAATATTTATGAATCTCTAGAAAATTTACAAACACAAATTAAGAAAGAGCAATTAATGTTAGCCACATTTTACTTATAGCAAAACTGAAAGTTTTAAATTCTGGCTCCAGAATTGACAAGGAAAGGAGCCGGGTTTCCTAACAGACCTGTCTGGATTTGAGCCCACCCAACCCAACCCTCAGGGTACCACAGCTTTCTGAACAAGACACTTTGTTGTTATCACTTGGGCAAAGATGTCCTGTAGTTAAATTGACCTTACTGAGACACCTAAGTGAAGGCTCTTTTGAATAAAGGGTTGCCTTTAGAGTTTAGCCAAGACTTCTGAACCTACAACCTGAATCTCTCACATCATGTTTTTCCTTTTTATTCTCTGTTTTCTTACTATAGTTAGATTAATAAATTAGTGAATTGATGTGATCACTGAACTAATATCCAGTCTTTGAGCGGTTAAAATAAAATTTGACTTATTTTCCTCCATTTACAAAAGACAGAAAGTCAATAGATAAATATCACAGAGAACATAGGACCAGAATAACCACTGAATAGTGAGAAGCATGAAGCTTGTGTTCCATTTCTACAGACTATAATTTGGTGGACAGGGAATGGGAGATGGCCCAGTGACTCAGAGCAAGCGATCGCCAACAGTCAACAGTGCAGAAAACTGGTCTAAAAACTCAGGAATTAACTTGACTCTCACTAAATATTTCTCCAGGCTAAATCGGCATTCGCAACTGTAGTTTAAAATTACTAAGTATTGAAAGACAATGTACTGATAAGAGACTGGGTTAAATGCCCAAACTGAGGCAGTTCTTAAGGTTGTATGAATGCAAACATTAATCTGCAAGATTTTTAACAGTAATTTAAGATATTTTCTTAGATTTTTTTCATCATTCAGCAACTCAATTTGTGGATTTGGTTTCCTCAGTTACAGCTAATAATGATCATTGGAGAAAAGTAAGTACAATGATTGACATGGACAACCATATTACTATTACTAATAATAATCAGTAGGAAGATCAAAGCAAAGGATTGATTCAGTGTTATTTAAAAACAATAAAGCTTTTCTACATAATTCTGGAGAGATCACTTGGTAATATTGGTTCAGCTGTAGGGTACTTACCTTTTGCAGAACTCAACTCTGTTTAACTTGGTATTTCAGAAATGTATTTCTTTTCCAATTTGCACTTCTAGACAACTAACAAAGGAGGAGAAAAATAGGTAGTAAATATAGAAATATTTGATCTCACTGTCTAATTAGTCAAGGATAAATGGTTGTCTTTTTATAAGTTACCAATTGGAAAATGTTTTAAAATAAGCAAAACTGGGATATTTGATTGGATTCCCCTCTTGGCAACTCAATTGAGAACCTTTCCTTTTCTCTTTTTGTACTCAATAAAACTTTTGCTTGGTTTAAGAATAAAATAAACTGTAAAATGAGCAACATTAAAACAATATTGGATACAATTAATAAAAAAACTTGCTTCTTGAACTACATAAAAATTAAGGAGGAAGAAAGATTTTTACAACCTTTCCTGGGAAAGCTTTGGCCTTCGAGATTGTTCCCAGACACTGACCTGCTCCTCTCTGCATTCCATGGATCACTGTAACAGACATGCATTCTCTGGCCCACGCCATTGCTTTGCACTCTTACTGGATGACCTGCTGTCATGGACTAGCGGTCTCGTGTCTCACATCTAAGCAGCCACCTACGCTCCAGCTCTACTATGTTCATGTGGCCATTGTGAACTATCTCTCCTTGGACATGTAAGCCCTCCGCATAAATCCCCTTTATTTATGTATAATTTCTATTCATCATTCTCTGTAAAAACTCTAATTACTAGATGGATAATCAGATGCACATACTAGATGGATAATCAGATGCACAATGTACTGGTAATGTATATAACACTTTTTAAAATAATCATGTAATTTGACTTAGCAATTTCTACTATATGAAAGAATTGCAAATGAGAGCAAACACTGACCTGTCGAACACACAGTTCCAAAGGTTGTGATGCACCGTGCTTACGGAGCGTATGATGAGGGAGCACTCTAGGACAAAGCTCCCCGAGAGCTCCTCTGGCCTGGTGCTCCAGGTAATCAGCCACTAGCCACATCAGATGAGGTGTGGTTTCCCCAGTCAAAAACACCGGTGCAGTAAACGCTACCTCCTTTGTTGCTGCAACATACAGGCATGAAATATGAAATTATGATTCTCAAGGCATATAGAGGAGAGGTTTTGAAAGGAACATAACTACTAATGTCCTTATTTTAGCCCATCAGCTCCTCAAGAGCAAAGAGGATGGAGGCTGTTCACTTTCTTATGTCTTCCAGCAGATTGCTGGCAAATGATGCCACGGTGATAATCATGATGACACAACTTTATATTCACAGATAATTTCCCAGAGCCAGAGGTTCCACATTTGCCACTGGCAGCAAATTCTGAAGCTTCTTTTGAAAGGCAGACAATGTACTACTCTTGTCTGAACAAATTCTTCCTCACTTGTACTTTCAAGAATCTTGACATTTATTTTGATCCTCCAAATGATTGATTAATACCTCATTAGTAATAAAAATATGCTCTATGTAATGCCAACTGTGAGCTTAGGCCCAGGGTTTAATTCTATGAACCAAACTATGTAGTTCTTCACTATCTGTGACAGGTTCTTTGCAGCTTCATTTTTTTATCCTAATTTTTTTCTTTTCTTTTTTTTTTTCTCTCTATTTCCACTCTCAGAACATACTGAATCCAACATCTTGCTCCTAGAACAAACAGAGGTCCTGCCACACACGGAATGCCCACACAGATAAGGTTGCATGTAATGACTTTTCACAACAGGAAACATAGCCCTTTGGTATTTCACAGTCTGAGTAATTATTTTCTCTCATAAACAAATGGAAGGTGAATTATAAACAAGTAAGAAAAAGTTCAGTAACACTCAGGATTCCCTCTCAGATAGTGGGATCTTTCACTTCTGTATATCTAAATAAAAACCTGTTGTTCTCCACTTTGCTTCTTTCATCCACAATTTCATTCTTCAACTTTGTGACACACACACATACACAAAGAAAAGGCTCAAAAGAACTTCTACTAATTACCTGTGCAAATAATCTACACTTATAATTGTTCAACTTAGGTTTTTGACTTTCAGATGGTGGAAAAATGACACACATTCATTACAAAATATATTTCTGACTGAATTTTGACCTGCCTTTGGCATGGTCTCTCTCACGATGCTGGCCAACAGCTTTGAGCCATAGTTCCCTCTCAGCCATGAGATCCCGAGGTAAGTAGCTGGTACTCTACAGTATACTGTGACACTGAGCTATGATGTTTAGTAGGTTAATTGTATCATAAGAGCAAATAAACGTTTTTTTAGCTTAAACCAATGAGAATTCATGTTCTGTGACTTGCACTTTGAAAAGCCTTAGTAGAAAGATTATAAAAAACTATAAAATGAATGACTAAGAAACCAAGTTATCAAATGAATGAGTTATAAATTATTAAATGTCATGAATGGTAGGAAAATTAGAAGAATAAGAAAGAATAAATTCCATTTTCAACTTGTAGGGCTGCCGTGCAAACTACCATGGCCTGAGTGGCTTAAACAGCAGAAGTTCACTTGCTCATAGATGAGAATGTCCAAAACCAGCATTCTAACTGATTCATCATCTCTTGCTGTGAGAATTTTTGGGAGGGGAGGAGCAGTGGCTGGTAGATAGGTTTTTTTTTCTCTTTATTAATATCTTGATGTAGTCTTTTTTCCCCTTTGGTGTGTGTTTTCTTATAAAGTCACAAAAATGATTATGAGAGCCCCATCCTCATGACCCAGTCCAGCCCTATTTACCTTGCAGAGGCCCCACATTCAGATTATCATCACATTAGAGGTTATTTATCACATGAATCTTGGACAGACGCAGCAGTTAGTCTATGATCTGTTCCTGTTTCTGTTCACTGCTGGTACAGAACACGTGACGTTCACAACTCAACAGGGCAAAGATTTATGTTAGCTCACATTTCCTGAGGTCTTACAACGTCCATTTACGGCTGGCTTGCAACGATGGAAGCACATGGCAGAGGCGTAGCCGGAGTAAAGCTCCTCACAGCCTGGCAGTCGGAAAGCCATGTGAAACAGGAGCTAGTTATATCTGGATATTGAGGCAAAGGCCAGAACCTCCTCAGGGAAAAGCTGTGACAAGGTTTCTTTTTCCTTCATTTACTTGGTTCAAACTGCCAGTTGGGTTGCCGCATCCAGGGAGGCTGCCCCTCCCCCACTTCCTGACCCACAAAAGAGTAGCACATACCTGAAATCTCAGCAAGTTAATGCAATCCCTTTTGGACAAGCCCAAGCACAGGCTCCTCCCAGCGAGGCTCACCTCCCGAGGGCACTGGGTTTCGTAGGTATCCCACTACATTCAAATACATGGGGATTTTAGGGTTATTCCAGACTCAAACCATAACAATTCCTAACTATGACGAGTCAATGAATGACAAAAATAGTAATAGTTACTAGGATTTATTTAGTGCAGGCTTTGTGTGTTGAATATTCCATATTTTACTGTACAGTATAATCTTCACAAAGAAATTTAATGGATTGATAGTAGGATTTTCATCCCTTGTTCACTGAAGAGAAGAAAGCAAGGAACGCTGGGAACTTTGCCTCGGGTGTCACATAACAAGAGCTAAGGCTTCAGTTTCTAGGGACTGTAACACTGAGACTTTTCTTTTTAGCCATGACCTTTTAACCTGTTAAAAATAGGGCATATTCCTTATCTGCCTTTGACATTGAAGTTGTGGTCACTCAGAAGAGTTCACACAGTGCCATTCAGATACCCAAACTCCCTACAATTTTCAAATTTCTAAAGTGTATTTTGTAAAGTGTACAAATTATTTCACACATTTTATAGAAACTATAAAAATCATTCTTGTCCATTGATTTTTATCTAATGCTGTTTGAGTTTCTGCCTTTCATGATGCATACCAGGCACCAAGGATTCAGTGTTACTATGGTTACTCTTGCCAAAACTCTAGCTCTTGAGGAGAAATGCTGGTCCATGAACAAATCCAATGAAACATGTTGCCTCATAGACTCAGAATATATTTTTTTCCATCTTAATGCCTAGAAGTGAAGGGTTGTGGACACTTTAAGTATCTATAATAGGATATTGGATCAGTAAATAATGAAAGAGTTGGATAGTAGATAAAGTCGCTTCTTCTGGGAAGTTCAGGAAACTGAAAAGTACAGGATTGGGATGGAAAAGAAGATAAAAAAGACAAATGCTTAGGTTATTGTAATAGCTTAAAAAGAACATGACATTGAGATACGCAAACAACACTTACCCTTTATGGCTTGCAAGGGCAGAATTTGTTCTGGGCTTATAGATCTCCTGGTGAGCCGAGGCCGCTCTCATGCACTCATCAAGTCATCAGTGTGACCTCATCTGAACTTGATATCTACAAGCACAATATCTTTCTCTCAATTTCTCATACTTCATAGTCATTCAGGCTACTTTTCTTACATGAAACATGCTTTCTCTTTTCTGCTTGTCCTGTGCTATGAACTCTTCAAGGCGTACCTCACAGGATTCTGGGCAGGTTTGGGGATCTGCTTACTTCTACATTGGGTGAGTACTCAAAATCAGTTCATAAAACGTATTTTCACCAAGAACAACTGTTTTTTTCAGTGATTTCTCTGGTATAAGTTCATCTATGTTGAATTCCAATCGTAAGAATTTCACCCTCTGCCAGAATGTTCAGAAAACCATGCCCTTCTGTTGAAAAGCAGATTCCAGGGAGATGGCATTGAAACAAAGCATTTCTTTTCAGCATTCTAATAAATGATGCTATTAGGTAAGATTTTTTTGAAGATAGCTCTAATTGGAGTCATGTCTCATTCAGAAGTCATTAAAGGTGTCATTTAGGTAAAAAAATTAAACTTCTCTTTTTGATTACATCGGTAATTATAATACATTAACAGCACAACTATACAGAAGTCTCATGTGCATTTGACATCAGAATGCAGTTGTAAAAGCAATAAAAATGACTCTGTTGCTGTGGCAGCCAAAATCATGCTAATTACGATAGGATTTCCATAAAGTCAATCTGGTGTCATAATGTGTTATAGAAATAGTGTTGTATAAGTTTAATTTATAGGGTTTTTTTCCCCAGGCTACTCAATGTCCTCCTATATTTAAGCCTGTACAAGCTGTGCCTGAGCTATATTTGGAAACCTGTGGAGTGCGAAGAAAAGTTTGCATTCTTTATCAGTCATCTGGAACTGGAACTTCCTCTCTCTTATCTTGTAGGTGATGGTGTAAGAGAATTAGAAATGAATTGACACTAGAACTAGGGCTTCTTTCCTCGATGGGACCACCTCTGCTAGCGTGCTTCCCAATGTTAATCAAACACGTCTTTTCATGAAGGTTTGTGTATGAGTGATCTTCAGAATGCAAGGGGCAAACACAAAATTCAAGCTAGCTGAGAACTTCGTGTTCCAGAGAAGCAAGGCTGGTCTCACTCCATCTTCATGATCCAGGGATATCAGCTACACCTAGCTTCACTCTTCCCAGGCCTTATATCTGTATTTATTTATTTTCTTTGGCTCAATTTCCAGATAGATTCCTGCTGTAGCTGCTGAAGTGTCAAACCTATGTCCTGCCCAATCCCCAAATCTACTGTAACAAAGACATATCCCACCCACCAAACGCAGAAGTCTCTGGATTGCCTGTCACTTCTTGGCCTGACTTGGCTATTTATTTATCTTTTAACAAATCACCGTGGGCAGGTAGGAAAGAAGATATTAATTGGTCAGGCATGAGTCATCCATCTACTGTGGGACAGGTGTCTTTAGGAGAGTTAGCCCTAGTACTCACGAGAATAATGACTGGAAAATGTAGGCGTACCAAGGCAGGAGTTAGGTAATAAAAGCATCTGACTCAGCTGTAGGTAGTATTATATCTCTGTAATTGTTTCTGCATTTAGGACTTACAGTGATTGAAAAGAGAGCAGTGTTCAGTCAGTTTTGTTACTGTTTATAAAACCTTTCAGGCAATTCATCCCCTTATTGTCCACACAGAGTGAGTTCGTGTCATGTCTTTCTCTCTGTGTTTTTAAGATATCACTGTCCTCAAGAAAATATAAACAGGAGCATATCAGAAATATTCATCATAAATGTAGATGCAGAAATAAAGTGACTGATAGTGTCTCAGGGCGCACAGCTCTTTACATTTTATAGACTACTTTCACAGACACTAAAAAAATTACCTCTTCTATTTTATAGATGGAATACTAAGCTTAAGTCCTTGAGGTCATAGAGCAAATTAAATTCTGTTGGTACTTTTTCTAAGTTTTAGATTTTTCTACTCATAAGCTAAGCTTCACTTTCATTGTGAGGCCTTCTCTTCTGATAGGTGTCAGGGTCAAGAAAGGAGAAAACCATGAGTTAAAAATAGGATGCATGGTGCGGATAGCCATTGGGATGGAAGTCCCAATGATGAAAGAGTATTTTCACAGAGGCATTAGTAACAGCTTTATTCTAATACCCACATACTTGTTTTTTCTCCATTAAGCTTTTCATATTCCCCAAAATAAAATTTATTATCATTATCATTTAAGAAGAGAACAAGTCAACAAATTTTACTCTCTGTATTCAGAACTATTTTGAGTTAGCTGATGATTTTTATGTAGAACAAAACTTCTAACCAGAGTCCTAATGCCGCAACTCTGAGAGTTTTAAAGACACTGATGTTGCCAGGCTAAATTGGGATTCTGAGGGATTTTCAGCAATGCTTTGAGAATTTGATGGTTAATTTGATGATATCATTTAGGTTGTTTAAATAACAAGATCATCAATCTACTCCCTAAACACACTAATTGGAAATGTTGGCTCTTGTCAAGGCTGTATTCTTTCTACAAGTTTCCCAAATCCTGGGCTTTGTATCTTGGAAAGTCATTTGATTATTGAAATCCTTCATTCACTCAAAAACATTTGAAAGATACTTTTGTATTTGAAAAATAGTGCGTGTTTTTTCTTGACTAGAAAATACCAGCATAAAAGTAGAGAGGAACCACAACCTGAAGGCACACATTTTAGCAAGGGAGAACAACTGAGTAAATGCAACAAGTACATTTACTTTCTGATAGTACAGAAAGAGAAAATAAAAAAATAATCAGGGAATGGAAGGTGTGAAAGAAGACATTAGAGGGAAGGAAACTGCACACAATAAGGTATTAAGGACAGGTTTATCCAAAGACTCAAAGGAAGCGAGGACATTAAGCAGATTTTGGAGAGCTGTTTACAGGCAGAGGGAACAGAGAGAAAACTCTAGGAAAAATCATGTTTTGCTTCCAGTGGTTGAGCAAGGGATTTTGTGTGGCTGGAGCTATAAGAGCCAGGGGACCTGGCATCAGGTGCTAAAATCGGCAGGTGAATCTGTAGTTTTAGATTAGTTTAAGAAAGTTGCCTTTAAGGCATTGCACTGTTTTGAACAAATTCCATAATCTGGCTTTTCTTCCTAAAAAATTACTGTGATTGCTAGGATGAAAACACTATATAAGGAAGTATGAGTACCAGAGTAACAGCAGGAAGCCCAGCAGACAGACTGTTGAAAGAATTCTGGTTCAATATTCTAATGATCTTGGCAAGAGAGATAATGGAAGGGTCATATTCTAACTGTACTCTGAAGTGATAAGACACTACAATTTTCTGGTGGGTTAGATACAAGGTGAGAGGGAAAGAATGAACAATGACTATAAAGTTCTTGATCACAGTAGCCAAAGTTGCCATTAATGTTGGGAGAAAAAAAAGTTTTAAGTATTTTATATTTGGAACATAGGTGAGAGATTCAAAACACAATGTCAGGAAATTGCTGGGAGTTTCAAAGAAAACTATAGACAGAAGATGCAAATTTGTGGTACTCTGAAACAGCCTAGAAACCAGCCAAGGATTCTGACAGGAAAAAAGTAAGAGCAAAATCCAGAGAGAGAGAAAGAGAGAGAGAGAGAGAGAGAGAGAGAGAGAGAGAGAGAGAGAGCGCTAAGAAGGTTGGTATCATAAGCAAAGTGTCCATTATTAAACAGTGTATCCAGCCACCTAACACTTCATTCCTACCTTTGGGGATGGTCTTGGTTCTACAGAACATGTGGACTTATTCAGCTATTTAAAAATGTCTACTATGCACATGGCCTGTGTTGATAAGGATACTGGTTGCTGGAAGCAAATTATACTTTGGAACCAGGAAAGCTCTCTTGGATGAAATGATATCCTTTAACCAGGAAAAAAAGATTCTGCATTAATGGGGGGAGAGTTTTGCGGATTGAGAAAAAATATGTTTCAGGAAGAAGAAACAGTAAGTACAGAAGACTTGAGGTAAGACAGTAAAGTGTCTCTATGAAATCAAAAGTGATTCCATTTGAAGGGAGCCTGAGATGAAAGGCAGGATGAAAGCAAGAAGACCAGATATTTCCAAGGGTTAAAGGGGAGACTTCGAAGGTTGTTGGGCAGGAAGTGGCATGGCTGAGTTTGCATCGTGAAAACATTTCCATGACTGCGTGATAGGGTAGGGGTCGGCGTGATGGGTAATTTTATGTGTCACTTTGGGTTGACTACATTGCCATGATATACGATGAACTATTGTTCTGTATGTGTTTGTGAGAGTATTTAACATTTGAATTAGTAAAAAAGAGTGAAACAGAACTCTCTGTAAAGTGGGTGAAGGCATGACTATAGGACAAGTGGCTGGCTGACCGCTCCTGAGCAGGAAGTACTTCTGCTGACACATGACCTCTGACACCGAATGGCAGCACTGGCTCTTCTTCCCTGGGTCTTCAGCCTGATGGTCCGTCATGAAGGTTTTTGGTCTTTCCAGTCTCCATAATTATATGACAAATTTTACTGTAACAGATTCCTCTCTCTATATGCACATATCCTATAGATTCTGTTTATTTCTAGGAAGCCCAGCGCGTGTGGGAAAGGAGGACTGAGATCTGGAGAGCACAATTGGCAGTTCCTGTACTTGGAGGGCTTGGGACAGTCCCTTGCAGTGACTCTCCCTGTCTATCCAAACCAGTATTCCCAAAGGGCTGTCCTCAGTGCCTCAGATCACTACTGCAGCCAGAGCCACTGTGGGTACCAGTCCTCTGCTGTCTCCCAACGCTGGAGAGGGAAGAGGTCACTTCACACACCAAGATCTCCCCTTTAATTTAATTTTAGCTGAAGCTTCGTAATTAAACATTTAAAAGACTTTATTTATTAATCATTTTGTACTTTGTATGCATCAATAGTTTCATTTGCTACCTTGTGAAAGATTTTCTAAATGTTCAAACAAGTTCCTGGCAAGTGGAATGAGAAGTTAAAATGAATAAATAAAGATTTGGCAAACCACTTCTGAAAGGTTGCCAGCCTTGTGTAGAGTTTTGATCTCTTCGGGAGTATTTTTGACATCTGGAAAGACAACTAACCTCCCCCACTCAGATTCAGTCTGCTCAGAGGACGAGGAGTGTGAACCCTCCTATTGGTAGCTATTCCACTGATCCTCCTGTAGGCCTCGTGTCCCAAATCTCGCACAAACTTTGGCACCACTTACCGACCAGGATATTCAGAAGCTAGCAGATTGCTTGGAAGGCTTCAGCTTCCTTGTGTTCACTTGACCCAGTCACCGGAGAGCCACACTTCTGCACTTTCTGCGTTGTCTTAGCTATAAAGAAATTTGGAATCTTTAGTTTTGGACTATAAAAAAGAGTCAATAACATCTTCTTCATTAATAGTATTATATCAAAAATTCAAAATTATGTTAAATGAAGATCAAGAAAAGATAAGTATATTTGACAAGAGAAAACAAGAAAGAGGATTTCCAAATTATTAGACAAGGTTTGTCTCCAGTTACTCATTTGGAGTATGTAAGTGACCCTCTCCTGGCACCCTAATAAATAAGGGGAAAGGGACAAAGTCTAGAATTTGGTAGTTCTCAACCTTTCAAATAATAGATGAAAATGTAAAATGAATAAATATTAAACAGAAGTTTTGGAATAAAAACTCCTTTCGTTTCTATTAAAAGTTGTCCTTGTCCCCAGCTCTCCAAGATGCTGTTTCTCCAGAAGCTGAACTGAAGCTGTGTCACGTCAGGCAGCAGCGAATCAAAGAGCCTCTGAGCCCGGGCTCAGCCATCTGGGAGATGCCACGTCAACGATGGCCATTTTTTTCTGTAGTTCCTGCAGCAGTGGTATGATGATCCTAACACACACCTCAAATTAGCTTCACAGGACACAGTGAGAGCCTGTGGGGGCCATGGTTGACATCTGCAAATTTCAGCTTGCTACCCTCGCTTTTATTCTTCCTGTCTCATTCTGTTTACTTTTCGCTCCTTGTCTTCTCCAGGGAACTCTAAGGGTGAGACTGGACTTCTCAGACCGACACTGCGAACTCATGACTTTCAAACTGTTTTATCAGTTATATACATTTGGGATTGTAACTAGAACCCCATTTCTCCTCGTTCACAAATCTTTCTCTCTCTGCTGCTTCACCTCTGCCATTCCTAGGAAACTTTTGGTGAGTTCTTCATTTTAGGTCAGTCCCATATTAGGCCTTTGCATCGGAAGAATTCTGTAAGTGGCCAGTATTGCTTATTTGGTATGTGTTTCATGTTCCACAGCTGGAATTGTCATATTTTCTTAAATGACAATGTCCTCTTGTATGTGTACTTTCATTACACCATGGCTTCCCCCAAAATATCTGAGCCCTGTGTAACCCATTTGCTCCTCAGCAGAGTCCCTCCTCCCGGGGCCAGGAGGGTAAGGTTCTTATGTATCCCAACACAGAACAGAAAGACAAGTCCTTGTACGTGATCTCAAATGTCCACTAAACTCTTCCCACTGTCAAAAGCTCTCCATGTACTTCTGTACCAGTGTATACTTAAAAACCAAATTTCTCTTTCTTGTTTTGAGTATATGAAGAAGAGACATACTGTACTTACTTGTCTTTGCAAGGTACCCTGTCAGCCTCCATGAAAGGGAAGAAAATTGATCTGGCCAAAGGCATAATGACATAGAACTTTGTTTGCATATAACCTTTAGGACGTGCATTTCACTGCAGAGAAGTGAAATAATCACTGTCTCTCTGATTGTACCATTCTTGCTTGAGAATGAGAAAGATTCAATGCTGCAGGACACTAATAAGGCTGCTTTCTTTAGGTTAGGCTATTGTGGTGCCACAATCAGGACAAGCTCTGTCTTCTTTCTTCCAGTTTCAAGTGCAAATTTATCATTGGTGTCACTTCTAATTGCAATATTTCCTTCCTTGGGCTTGCAGCAAAAGCCTGACAGAATCTTTTTTGGCATAGGCAATAATTTAGACATTACCTTATTTGTGATTACTATAGTTACAAGGTATAATTTTACCATCCTATTTAAATGTTACGTATTTGAATATTTTTTATACTAACTTTTCCCAGTAAAGTCCACTATGAAGCCAAAAAAGAAAAGAAAGAAAAAGGGAAGAAAGAAAGAAAGAAAGAAAGAAAGAAAGAAAGAAAGAGAAAAAGAAATATTCCGTGCTTAGGGGTCTGTTTGGTTCCAGTCTCAATCTGGCAATGCTGGGCTTGCAGCTATTCAAGGCTGTAGCTGGAGGTGGTTCAGCAGTGGCCGCCCCTTTAGAGGGGTTGTGCTGCTCTAGAGTTCTCCGTAGCTCCCACGGTTCCCCATTTGATATTAGTCCATATCACTCGCTTACAATTTTGACTAAGGCTTCTGTAAGCATTCAGGCTTGCAAGACATAGAATAATAAGATATATTAATACTCTACTCCAATTCTGTAGCTGTTCGGCCTGCTGACCTTCAAACCTGGGTCAAATCACACCTATCACTTTAGACGTATCTCCTATCAAAGTCATTTTCTTGCTTTCCATACCATTTCTTGAGATAGAACAAGGATCCAGTTGGTTCAAGATGGAAACACAGAGATGAATTTAATATTCTAATTGAAGGTGCATAGGAAATGTCATATTTCTTTATTGTTGAAATGCCTCATCCTGCTTTCCTCCTTTTCTGTGATCATAGGCCTGTGGCAGTGCCCCGAGCCTCGCTTCCTAAGTGTAACTTTGCCATCTGCTCTAAGATCTGTCGTTTCTCCAGGTCACTACCACTGAATAGAGTTTGTCTTTACTTCCATAGAACTTGTACCCCTGCCTGGTCTCAGATCCTCTGACACTTTGGCTTTTCTCAGTACTTGTGGGAGCATAAGCAGTGTCTCTGGGCTTGGCTTGGCAACTTCTCCTTCCTTTCCAATTAAAATCTCCGAAGTGCAAAGGCAATATGCAAATATTCATCTCCAGCTGGCTCTTTGAAACAAAAGAGGAGAAAAGATGAGAACATACACAAATCAATACATTCATAAGAAGACAAGTTGTTCTGAGATTCGACATCTCAAGATTGTTCCTTGGTTCTAGCCTTAGCGCGTGAGGTGGCCTAGAGCTAGGGCAGGGGGGTGATGGTTCACACAGGTGAACACATGCTCTGTCACAATTGCTTTGGGGCCACAAATGTCTTTAAGCCATTTTGCTGCTTTTTCATCAGTAACCAAAATTATAAACTGGCCGTGCTTGCTGTCAACTGTGAGGATTTTCTGCACTAAATTGTTACTATTTTTCAGAGATAGTCATGATTCAAGAGATATTCCTCATGAAAGATCCCACACATTTATGAATTGATTCAAGGAGAATTTTAGGGTTTAAATCTAAAGTGCGTCCTAAAAGCCTCATGTATTTGAAAGAAACTGGATCATGGGGTGCTGCATGCATCAGTGGATTTATCCTTTGATGAGTTTGTGTGCTGCCCCAATTGGACATATGGGTCATTGTGGGCCCAACTAGGAAAGATGGGTCTCTCTTCTTGGTTGCCTTGTGGTGAACAGCTTTCCTCACCATGTCCTTCAACCACTGCTTTCACTGGCTTAAAACAGGTTGACCATACATGAACTGAGACCTGTGAGACTGAAATCTAAAACAAACCTCTTCCTATGTAAGTTGTGGGTGTTGGGAAAGGGAAATATTTGGGAATTTCCCTTTCTTGAAGTAAGAAGTAGATCCTGAGTCTTATCTCTGATAGTATTTACTACTGGCCAATCACTTTCCCTACCTACACACACACACACACACACACACCATTCATATAAATCTTACAATACCACCATAAGTCACATGAGCATATTCATGTACTTACGCATATAAGTGTTCTCTTCTGCTGGACAGAAATATGAAAATTTAACACAAAGTATTTAAGTGCAAATGTAAGTATTTTACATAGAATTTACAAGTTATTGTGTAAGTAGAGGAAAGGTGAGTCTTAGTCATTCCAAAAGTGGACACTTACTCCTTGGTCATAGCTATTTAACTGATGTCTTTATTGGACAATTAATTGTGTTCTGATAGGCCACCTCCTTCAGATTAATGGTGTCTATGAGTGCTGTCTGGACATGCCAAAGTCAGAAAATAAAGGACACTAGGCTTGTCCTTGAGTAATTCAGTGAACTTAAGACAGTTCCATATATTTAAGTGGAAGAAGGGACACTATGCCCACCTCTGTTTTTCCTGCATTATCATAAGGTCCTGTAGACAACAGGTTCTCAACAACTGTTTTATTTTCAAAAAATTATTCTTTTTATTAATACGCACTGGCAACACACAATAGTTACATTCAACTTGAGGAGTTGGTACACAGACTTATGGCATATTTCTATTCGCTTGTTCCATACCACTCCTCTTCCCTTCAAAACTTCAAGAATTTTCCTCCATTTCCTACCATCACTTTTATTCGGATCACTTACTTATTTATACTTTGGATTTCTCATATTACAGAAACTATGCTATATTCAACCTTCTGCATTTGATTTGTCTTGCTAAACATGATGGTCTCAAGATGCACCGATTTTTCTGTAAAGGACTTCAATTCATCTTTTTGGGGAGCACTGCTCCGTCACATATATACACGGCATATCTTTTCCCGTTTAATTATTGCTGATGGACTTGCAAGCAGCTGTCATGATTTAGCTGCTTTAAGCTGTGCTGCCACAATCATGGGTGTGCATGGGGAACTATAACTAAACTGTGTCTTTAACTCTTTTGGAAAGATACCAAGAAGAGGTATAGCTGGATCAAATGTAGTATCTATTTTCAGGGTTTTTTTTTTTGTGAGGAATCTTCATATTGATTCTTGTAATTGTTTTACCTGTCTACAGTCCTATCAACAGAACAGAAACAAGGAAAGAAATATTCTTTTTCCTTCCTCCCCACCCCCACAACCTTGTACTGTTTTCTGAGTTTTTGAAAATAGCCATACTTACTGGAGTAAGATGGACCCTAGGTATTGTTTTAACTTATATTTCTCTTGAGGATGTTCTTGCCTATGCCTATGTCTTCAAGAGTTTTTATCTCTTTTCACCTACAGTTTTGAAGAAAGGGCCAAAGGAATGAAAATTTAATAAACTTGAGTTCAGCCTGGGTGGAAATGGGTGTTCTACTTTCAAAGGCAATAGGTATTTATTCTCGCTGAGCTCACTTTTCTCCCACTTTTAGGACTATGGTAAGGATTCAATTAAGATCAACTTTGAGAGACAATTAGTGCTTCTTCCGTAGATATATATTGAATGTTAGATAAATGAACACCTTGTGAGGGAAGAAACTACTCAGTTATCATTAACCTACAATATCTAAACTCAGAGAATGTTTAGTCATTTCCATGAAATTTTGGCTGTGATGACGGATAAGCTTGTAAGATATACGCTGAATGTTCTACAGTAATGCTAACATCAAGAGCCTCTATCCCACAGACCACTTGCTAAATGTCTTGTACATTGCTGAAGGCTCCTCCTGAGCTTCCTTAATTTCACCTTTACAACTACCCTATGATGGAGGTGGAATTCTATTTCTGCTTTGCAGACGAGAGAGTTGAGAATAAAGTGAGTTAGGTACCTACACGGCCCTATGCTTAAGAAATAGCAAATTAAAACTCAGATTTAATTTGGTCTGACATTAAGTCCAAAGTTCACAAACTTTTCATTGCTTTTCACATAGGCCGTGAGTTTACAATATAACTTGTGTTGAGAGTTTAAAAAAATATTCAGGACACAATGAAACCACACACACAATCTTTTAATTTTTATTTATATTTCTTAGTTCAAGAATTACATACTAGCCAACAATTATTATATATTTACATGCTGAAACTGGCTGCAATAAGTTTAAAGTCAAGAAAATAATTCTTATGTGCTATTCATTTATAATCCTCATTTTTAACTATCTCATGTATCCCAGAGATTTTAGTAGTCTTATTTTTAGAAAGACATGAAAATAGATGCAGTGTGATCCACTTGTCTTCTGCATTTCCTAGCCAATGGGAAATGTGCATCGTGTGCATGTTGAGAAAGGCTACAAGGTAATTAGTAAGGCTGATAACCACTACATTGAAAAGAAACTAGAATGCCACTTTTTATAAATGGACAGTTCAGAACTATGCAGGGACAATATCCATAACAGAACTATTTAAACACCCATGCAAAGAAAAGTTTAAAATATTATGAGATTCAAATAATAGGAAACTCATGTCTCAAATCAACAGGGATGACCTCTAATTATTGAACACCACCACCAACGAAAGACACAAGCTGGTGGTTTGTCAACTTGATTCAAACAGTATGAGGAAACAGACATGGCATCAGATTAGAGGACACATGGCAGAGCAGCGACATTTGGTTTTGGAACTAAAAGAACACAGAGTTTTGTTCTTCATTATTTTGGGTCATATTTATAAAAAAGGTACTTCTCAAAGCAAATTTAAAATTGGTGTCACTATTTTGTACATATCAACAGAAATATCCTACTTGAATTTCCAAAACCCTAAGATATTTGAAAGTGCTATTTCCCTCCCTATCTTTGTTTTTCCCAAAGATGATTTTTTTTTCAGGGCAATATGTTAATTCACATTCTTTTGACTCCTTAGTAATTTTACAGTCTTCCTAGTGCATTTGGAAAATTTTTTAAACCTTTGGTGTGAAGCAGTGTCTTTCCCCCCCCATTTCATCCCCTGTTTACTTTCCTTTTAAAAAATAATTCTGGAGTCTTTGGTTGAAAGGAACAATACTATCTAAGGACAAAAATACTACTATTAAAAAAAGTTGTCTACTATGCATTGTATATAACAAATTTCTGGAGTTGGTATGAATAAGCATTTCTATTTTTCTGTAGCATCATCAATACAAACTTCTACTTCTTGAAAATTGAGATTTAAGGTGAAAACTTTGGTTTCTTATACTCTGACATATAAAAAACTTCCATTAAGTTAATAATCATTTCTGTTTTTCTCATTTGCCATTTCCAAGGCTATCGCTTCATTGTTATGTTGACAACAAAAACCACTACAGTGTTTTTCATAGAGAGGGAAAGCATGAGCGTGAGGAAGTCAGGGGTGAAAGACTATGTGTCTTAGAGGGTGTCTGCACGTGTGCACGTCTGTGCACACATGCATGCATGTGTGTGTAGATAGCAAACAGAAACCCTTCTGAGGTTTCCAAGTTATTTATGAGAAAGGGTGTTTAAATTACTCTGCTGGGGCACTCCAGTAACTATACTTACTAAAAACAAATAAAAATTAATGAAAAAAAACCCTAAACAATATTTTGTGTCTATTGACTAGTCATTTACAGCATATTTAATTATTTACACAATACTGTAACACATTAACTAAGCTATAAACATAATTAGCATGTTGCCTTACCATAAAATACAAATTAGAAGTTAAAAATATTTAAGAAATCTGTTTCACTATTTACACAAACTCCATGAAAGTTATGGTTGCTCACATAACATGTACTCTGTACACTTAGCCAGATGGCATGATTGCTACAGTTGTTTTTTTCCCTAACCAACATGGTGGGGTTTATTCTCCTTTTTTCCTCTCTTGTATGAGGAATTTTATGTTATTTATTTTCTTAAGACATGTCTGTTTTTCAAATCGCCAGTGGATAATGCTACTCATGTCCTTGAGAAAGAGAGCGATTTACACAAGCAACGTGACGGCTAGTTCTGATTTCTGAGGTACAGTACTATTGCAGTGTCGCACTGTGCAATGGTTCGTAAGAACTGTAGGCTTTGAATTGCTGATAGAGAAATGCTCAGTACCCTGTATTACTTATTTCAGTAAGTTGATTGTTGGATGCCAAATTAAAAATACTCTTATACTGGTGTAATGAAGGAAACAAAACATATTAGCTTATTCCTTTTGTTTTCCAACATATGAATGCATATATATGTATGTATGTTTACATGGATCTATATATACACATATATACATAGAAATATGTTGTAAGACCTGTTTTTATTGATGTTCTGCTGATTCTGTTCTTTAATCTGAAGATAATCATAAAGCTGGAATACAGTTACCTATAGAAGATGAAAATTGTCTTGGTTGCCAATTTGAATGCAGGTCTTGCATAAAATAAACACAATTCATTTCTTCTTCATGCGTTCCACTGCAATTTCTTTATGTATTGTGCTTTTGTAAGCTGACAGTTTGTGTGTGTGTGTGTGTGTGTGTGTGTGTGTGTGTGTTTCTAATGCTAAAATGTAAAGTCTTTTGGTTTACAAATCATCATTACTATTTCACTTAGCACTGCTTTTGAACACATGAGAAAAGGCTAGATGGCACTGCTTGAGTCTTTTCTCATTATTAAACTGCAGTAGAAAGAATCGTAACATTCCTATGCAAACACATGACTTATGTTGCATGAGTTTTCAATTCTGAAGTGCATTTCATACCTACTAGCAGTCATGTACAATATGTATATATACAGATTGAGATCGAAGATTTCATTTAGACTGTGCATTGTAGAGTCAGGATTTGCTTATGAATTTCACAATGATGAGAAAACACCTTAATTGCTGGCTATCTGGCTGTTTTGTAACCAAAAGGAAAACTATACATATGTATAAACTGATAATAATACCATTTCAGAATTGCCAAAGCGCACCTTTGTGGTCCTTTAGTGTAGCCGCTGGCTATCAGGATGACTGCTCTTCCTAGATTCATAAGGCCTAGCACCCTTCCCTTCATTTGAAGACTGCATTTCAATTCAACAACACACACAGCTCAAGAATTAGTTCTATGCCTGCTCAAGTTTCTGGATGGGATGAGTCAGCTGTTTTCCTCCATCTATGTGGTTGTGTTGTGCCACTGCACATTTTTTTTCTCCAGGGCATTGATTCCTGGTCTCGCCTTCCCTCCTGGCCTGGCCTCTTTGCTTCACGTTAAAGCAGATATGAATGCTGGGTCACTTGCACTTGAGACTCATGCTGTGAAGATGGTTTCCTCCACTTTGAGTATCTACATTGCTCTGTTGACTCCCCTGGACGTCCAAAATGTTGTAATCACAAATGATAACATAAAGGATTTGTATGGCTTTTACGAAATTTACAAATACGAGCCCACTTCCAGACTTGGGCTCTGAGTTGTTTCTAGAAAAACCTTTCCAGAACGGCGTTTTAGAGTTGTGCCCCTGAGTTATTGATATGCTCCTTTCTGTTTTTTTTTTTTTTTTTTTTCAACTCAGACGTCACCCCATGGTACCAAGGGGCAGGCACTTTTATTAGTGTGATGCCTAAAAATGATTGCCTAGAAAAATGCATATCCCTGGAGACACTTGAGGAATCTATTCTGAGCACATGCGGAGGAAGCTTAGTCAGATTCCACCCACAGATTTACACTCAGAGATGTTCAAGTATAAAATCAAATGAGAATTGCCAGATTTCCCTATACTGGTGAAAAAAATCAGATCATGGGGCAAATTCAGGGTGCTGAATAGTAAGCCTTTTTATGCTATTGTTTTCTGAAGGTTAAAATGGAAGGGCAAAAAACTTCCTAATATTCCAAGTGCTGAACTGAAAGTGGGCAAAGCCATATGCTTTATCCATGGATACTGCTTTTATTACCATGTATTAGGGACTTTCTTCTGAAAAGAGGGATTAAAATATATAAATAGCAATATAGTCCTCTGAGAAGAATTCAGTCAAGTCAAACTTTACAGAAAATTTAACAATTCACTGTTTACTACAAGAAAACAAAATACGAGCCTTTCATTGGCAGAAATAAAATATATTAGTGATCAGTGTATTCTCTTTGCTGTCCACTCTATGCATGCAGTGTCTGATAATAGAAGCACAATGACATAATTTAACAATAGAATAAAATATTACAGCATGCCAGCCTGATTGTCACCTATATAGTTTTCTGTAACATCTACTGAGGCTCCCAACACTCATCATGTTAATATAAGCTGTTTCCTTATTCTACTGTCAATCAGTTTCCATATTTTCCTTGGTTAGTAGAATGTAATACATACAATATAAGCACCTTTAAAACAAATTAAAACCAAATGAACCCATAAACTAACTCTTTATATACTCTAAGTTATCATCAGTTTTGAAAAATACTAGGGTCAACTTCATTCACATAATAAACTACAATTCACTCAACCTCTCTGAAGCTTTACTGGGTTTATAAAAATACAATTGGAATTTTGGAAGCAACAAAAGCTGAAAAATCCTGTAAAGCTGTGAGCAGATCCTTCTTTTGAAACACTCTATTAAATTCAGAACTAAACTTAAAGGGAAATGCTGCAAGACAGCGGACACTGTCTGAGAAAAACAACCGGTTTTCCAGGTTTGCCAGAGCTGTCTATTTGTCCATTTGAATGACTCTCAATCTAACCTGAAGATTAAGGAAACTTCTAATTCCCTTTCCTTACCCACTGCATGACTGCCTTTGATTAGGTAAGACTATGCAAACCTCTAGGGTATGCTGTCACAGTTTTGAAAACAAATCCCTGTCCCCCCTTTTTTTTTTGCCACTGGACACAGGATGCATAGAGCAGATTCCCTGCGGAGCTGATAAGGGTCATGCTCACTTGATTGCTTTAATTTTGTGAAAACAGTCATTTCTGAATTTTTGACTCTGCTCTGTGTTATTGACTCTTACAAAGAGAATTTCTGCAATTTTTTTTTTTGGCTGCCGTGTATAATGATGTTCAGAAATCTTTCTCTTAAAATATCAAAAATAAAAGACATTGTACTTCATTTTCTGTGCTCAAATCAATTAAAAGCCTGCCCAAATTGGCTTCCTGGGCCTTTATCTTAACATCTGCCTCCAACATGATCCTCACCATGATCTTGGTCTACATACGTAAGAAACTACTAGTGTGGTAAGAATTATTTTCTCATGATTCTATTGTCACCATAAGAAGACCAGTGCATATCATCTTGTAGTTAACTTGTGTAAGTGATATTGCAGAAGATGTTTCATAAGCACAGTGCTATCTCAACAGCATGTCAACCTTAGGAACGAAGATGGACAGTATCTGAATATGCCTGCATCTCAGGGAAATGACTGACAACATTATGGAGCCTCCTAGGAATATCTTCTATACAACTCCCCTTTGAGTAGGCCGGGCATTAAGCAGACAAGGTGGAACATTCCAACTCAGTCTTGCCAGCATGTGCAGAAATCACTTGAATTGTACCTGGAAAACCACAAGGACCTTAGTGTATTCATTACTTAGCAGAAGCAACCCAAATGGTATGAAATGGACTGCAGGATAGGCCAGCAACTAAGGTATTTTAGCATCACTTTTGTCCTGGATTGATGTGTTTTCCAAGTGTTACGTCAGTCTGTACAACTGCTTTGAGGAGGAATCTGGTCCTTGCTTCCCATAGGAGGCCGTGTTTTAGTTCACATAGTAAAGCCAATAGACGATGTTGAAGAAGGAAAACACAACTGGGAAGAATATGCGGGACCACCGATCTATGGCATTCACATCAGTCAAGTCAGGGATGGTGATTTTCAGCTGGGAGGCCCGTCTCCGCAGGCGGCTTTTCTTTTGTGCCACATGTCGTTCCAGAGCATTTCGGCCAAAACTGTGCCTGGGTAACCCTGCTTTCCGATACTGGATGCTGGAGGCATCATAGGCCAACATGGTGCTCCTGGGGTCTCCGAGTCCCATCACAGCCTCAGAAGTGGCCATTTCATTCTTTATCTCAAGAGTGCTCAGTAAGATATTCTCATGGGGGTCCATCTGGAAGCGAGGAGAATCGGTAAAGACAGAACAATGAGGCTCTATGGTGTTTACAATCCAAAACTACAAGACACTTGTACGAGTTGGCCTTCCTCTGGGTGACGAAGACAGCTAGCTTCACTAGTTACACTGTATGAGTTTGAACTGAGGCTCTGCCATGACAGGGTACTTGAATTTCAATTTTCCCTCCTATTAAATGGCATAATAATTCAACCGTAGAATATTTCTGTAATAATATGATCATACAAAAATTGTTGCTAGCATAACTTTCATTATTTCTACCAGGAGAATAATGCAGAGAAACAAAAGAAGGTAATGACACTCCATTAAAAACAAAACAAAACAAAACAAAACATGGCCTTTATTTTAACACATAAAACTAAACTGTACTAAGTATGAGAGAATTTCAAGAAATTACTGAATTATGCTCAAAATCATAGTGTAATTATACATCAATTCATGACAAAACTGCAAGTAGTAGGTAATTTATCAAATATGTGCTATATATCACAGGTATATTTTCATATAACTTAACCGATACTTCTTAAAACCCACAATGATGATGTGTTGCCTTATATATGTAATGTCACTCAGTCCACATAAGATAAAGAAAGTTTTGATCCCAGCAGGCTGTTATTAACTTGCCAAAATACAATAGAATTTAGAACAAGGATTTATTTATTTACCTATCTACTTATTTATTCATTTATTTATTCTATTTTGAGGCAGGTCTCACTCTGTAGTCCAGGCTGGTCCTGAACTCATGCTGCTACGCAAGCACTCTAACTGCTGTGCTATTCCTATGGGGTTGAGAATAAGGAATTTAAAAGCACCAGTATGAAAACTGACCCTTAGTGGTGGAGTGGTGGGAGTGGGACTGACTTGGGAAGAAAGACAAGGGAAAACAATTGAGGAAAAAGAGAGTATTTTTAGAGTTGACTGTGCCGGAATAAATTCGAGAACTTGGAGTAGAATTAAGTTGGCTGTGCAAATCGTCCAATAATTTCTGTTGATAAGAGCATTGCAAAACCAAATAAAAGTGATTAGTGACATCATAATTCTCAAAATTAAATTATCTTGTTAGTCCTGCATTAAGAGTTGCATGTCGTGATCTTAAGAGGCTGCAATTGTCCTGGATAATAAAACCTAGCCACAAGTCATTTTAGTTAACATGTATATTTATTTTGAAGGAAAACCAAGAATTCTATTTGCCACTAAAAATTTGAAATTATATAATAAGGAAAATGGCTGGTGATAGACACTGGTGATATATTACAACAAAAAATACGACTGAACACTTAAGTGGAAAATACAGTGCTCTGGGATTCATGAATTATTCAGAAGACAATGTGTTTCTAAGACTACATATCAACAATTTATTTTCAAATATAGTTTAATGGCCATATAAATTCAAATCTAAAATATTTTCATTGAAGCTAGGATACATAAAACATACAGGGACATAATAGTTGGCTACCTAATCTCTGCCCTTTCATAAGATACTCTGTATATTTAATGAATAGTAATATTTTATTTAGTGGAAAGAGTAAAATATATTCTTAATATCAATTTTAAAATGTATAGGATTTGGGAATTAAATAAATGCTAAAAGAAGTCTATCCAGATAGGGTGAAGTAATGGCTTCTGGGGAGAGTCCTCACCCCCTACAGAGGAAAAGACTTGTGGCGTGTTTGTTTTTGCAACAAGTGTACCATTGCTCACAATTATTCTATTAAACACATACCCAGGTCCACAGGTGTCTTAGTTACTTTTCATTGCTAGAGCAGAATATCTGACACCCACAACTTAAGCAAGGAAAGAGTTGTTTTAGTTCACGATTTCTGAAGGTCACCGAACATTCACAAACAGCCAGGCAGCTTGAAATGGTGGAAATGCATGCTGGGGCCATGGCCAGAGAATGAGGTCCTCACAGCATGGCAGAACAGAGCCAAGTTTTGGAGGAATGGTGGAACCAGCACACATTCCTAAAGGCCAAGCCCCAAGCATCAAGCATCAACCCCTGCTAGGTAGTCCCACCTCCCAATGGTGCACAGTTATCCACAGGTACAAGAGGCATTTGGGGCACACTCAGATCTAAACTACAAGTTAGGGCACTCGCCTGTTACCAAAGTCACATTGCTGGTATGTGGAAGTGAAATTCTACTTGATCGTGAAAATGCAGAGGATGAAAGTGTGAGAATGTGCCTCTCCACAACCCAAGAAATGTGCAGACAATGAAGTGGGAAACCTATCATTTTTATTATTTCCACAGTGCGCTTACTTTCTGTTCTTCTCTGGGGTGTTAACTCTTCTTACAAAAAAATCACCCTTTGGCCATTATCGGTGAAGATATTCCAGAATCTCCACCCCTCAGACACCAGGATTGAAAAGTTGAAAAGTTACAATAAAAAGAAAAACTATGAAAACTTATAATAGAGAAGTTATGAGGTGGCAGCAGACCCGGCTGGGTTAAAAGACCAAGACAATATCCATAATAAAAACTATTATGAGTTGCTGTCAAAGGAAACTTGTACTAAGTTCAAAACAACTTACCTTTGACTATTCACTCAATTTTAATAGGTTTCCATCTTTTTATCTATGGAATTCCAAAGTTAAATTATGTAATTCCTGAAGCCTATTATTCATTGCTCATTAATAATTAAGGAGACACTGAACAAACTCCCAGTCGATTCCCAGCGCCATGCCCACTTTTATAAGTACAGTGCTGAAGAAGGTAACATTAAGGCTTCGTACTCATGGACGCGGCAGTGACTCTGGAGTAAATACACTGTAGCTTTAGCTCTTTCATTTGTTATTTTTGAACTTGCACAAATACATAATGTCTCAGAATTAATTTTTCTTAAATATAGTGGGGCTTAAGAATAAGATTTTGGGAGATAAAATGAACTAAAATACCTGAGAAAAACCTAAGAAACTAGAGCATCATGCAAATTGAATTGTTACAACGTGCTATAAACAAGTAGGATATGCACAGGCTCCAGTAACATGGCAAAATAAATAATAAATAAATAAATAGGCTAGCTCTGTATACCACATGCATTCAGAAAATCATAACTGATCTTGTTATAAACATGTAAGTCATTCATCGAATGAATAAATTTATCTTTGGGAATAAATATGTGTGGCTATATTTCTGTAGGAAAAGCAAATTATGTCTATTCAACTGGGGATCGTGCCAAGTTCAAATGAAAAGGGGTGGTGAGTGAGGTACCTGGAGCACTTAACACCATCTAGGAAGTGCTGCTGCGCCTCGTTTGTTCTAACATTATAATATTTCCAACTGAAACTCTGACTCAACACCATTAATAATCCAGGAATAAGTTACCTAGAATTCAAAAAATGATGTTTTTCCCAAGAGAAAATTCTTATTCATAACCATGATGCTGTGGAGAAGGATAAGGTGTAACCACTTTTTTATTGTGATTTATTTTCCAATTACTAAAGACAAGAAGGAGACTCCAAGTAGTTCACTAGGCTGTGCCTGAGGTGGGTCCCTGAGATGCTCTTCTGCTTCCCCATCTTGCTCTTTGAAGGACCAGTTGTCTTCACTACCTCCACATACTTTCCACAAAGCCTTCCACAGATGAAGACTTTCCTTTTTCTCCTTCCAAGGCGGCTTAATTCCTTTCCTGGAACCATCTGCACTGCTCTTGGGAGTGTCAAGGCTCAGCAGTGTCAAAAGACTAGAAGAGGCATAATCAGCGCCTGGAAGTGTGTCTCCTTCTGCAGAAAGGGAGATGTAGTACAGTGTTTTAAGTTTTTGATTCTGGACTTGGAAAATCCAAGCTTTGAATCTGGGCTTAGCTGCTCACTTTCTTTGAGACCCTGAAAAACCTGTCAATGTTTTTGAGCTCAGTTTTTTTATACGAAGATTGTCCGGTCATACCAATTATTAGTATCCTGGGGTTGTTTGAGGGGATGAAACAACAGAACACATAAAACCCTTAACAACACACTGTACATATTATACAATTAAAAATTCACAACTTATTGTAAAGATGCAACAGATACTTATGAATACATATGATCTTCCACTACCATGTCCGTTATTACAAAAACAAAAACTAAACAAACAAAAATCCCATCATGGACGACTAAAGCAACCAGAACTTGAAAATCATTAAGTTTAAGAAAGATTGTTTTTCCTCAGCTACTGGCTTCTAAAATGTGCCAAGAACAATACTTAAAAAACTGTAAATACTACATGTTTTTATTATATACCAGTAGGTTTATTACATATCGTAAGTAAGTCTAAACTGAGTTACTCACAAATGTTGGGGTAAGACAAATAGAAGCTGTGCCTCATTTCTTAGAGAGAGAACAACAGGTCTTCAGGGCTCACTAAAGAACAACGTGACCCAGGCATCAGGACCACTGACAGACACTGTTAGTGTTGGTGTGGAGGAGCTGGAAGGGCCTGGCTTATCTTTCCTCAGATGTTCCACTGTCATGCTGATCACAGGAAGAGGCAATCATTCCTGCTATCCATATCAGACTACACTCCTTGATAAAGGAACACATAAAATCTGCCTCATTGTTTGTTATGTCTGCAGGCATTTGGCACAGTTCCAGATGCCTTCAGTGCATGGTGCAGATAGTCATTGGGAGGCTTGCAAATTTTTTCATAATGAGGAATAGGAAAGTGTTGGAAATTAATCATGTTGCAAAATGTGAGCACAGATATAAAGACCTATCAACTGCAGAACTTTCACTCAAAGAGGGAAGGAATCTGTTCTTTGGCTGCTTATCAGCCCTGCTAATCCTCATCTTCAATCTCTGTTCTTACTTCTGGGAATAAGGTAACAGAGCACACCTAACATCACTATTGGCTCAGTGACAGGCACTTGACCTTTCTCCCAGCAAGCGGCATACTGTGAGCCTTCAGATGGCTACACCTGCATGAAGATTCTCAAACGCTGCCACTGGATTCACATGGAGAAATATGAGGCTCTGAATCTACAGAACCTGTTGGTGTCCTTGAACTGTAAGAAGAGATTCTGACTTGGAAAGGATCCAACAAAGAACAGTGCACGACCTGAGGCCACCCTGTCTCTGTACCTGGACTTGTCCGACTTACGGACACTAAGCAAGAACACCCTTTCCTCCTCTTTATCCTTCTCCCCCTCTCTCTTTTGCTTTCTCCCCCTATGCTTCCAACTCCTAATTTTTTCTTTTTTATTTCTCTTTCCTGTGCTCCTCTCTCCTTTCTTAAGCCATCATCAGTTGAGATTTCTGCTGAGACCCCAAAAGTCTTCAGATACAATCCATACTGCTGAAAGGTCTCAACAAGTCAGTAATACAGGCTGAACAGGAAAAAAGTTACAGTACTTTAACTTATAAAGACGTTTTTCCTAACTCAAATTAGAACTAAAACAATTCATTAGAGTAGTGTAGTCCTCCGGAAGCTGGGCCGTGTGGGTTCCAATGTATCTGGCTAGGATGGCTAGCGGCTGCTACGTCTGAGCAGTGGCGGCTTGTTGGGGTGGCTCTTGGCTATACTTTATTCTCCCTTCCTTTTTTGCTCCTTTTTCTTCTTTGCTCTTCAATGGGTGTAAATAACAATGGGAAACAATGAATGAGGTCGATGGCAAAGGTAAATTTTACATGTGCTTCTAGGATATAGTAGAAATCTTTAAGGCAATCTTTAAACGGATCTATTTTTAGTTTCTATTACTTACATAAAATAAAACTGCTCTTTAAATCTGGAGATCCTACTCAAAACCACTATTTTTTGTTTCCTTTAATATATCTTTTTTATAAGTTGATTTTTTTTTTGTATGCTAGTTTTTGGAGGCCCACCTTCTGCACACTGCATAACTCACACTGCAGTCTCATCTGGCAGCAAACTGAAGCTCAAAAAAAAAAAAAAAAGAACAAAAAAACAAAACTCAGTGGATTATGGTATTTAAAATATTATTGTTAATAAGAGTCATAAAAGACTTGGTTGTTAATGATGGTCTTAAGGAAACAATATTCCAATCTGCTTCTAGCTTCTTTAAAAAACGAACCAGGTGAACTTGGCTCAGGTAGTAGTTTGGTGGGTGGCAGTCTATTTCAGGGGTTCCCAAGCTCTAATTGTCCATCAGAATACCTGAGAGGCCTTATTAAAACAAATCTCTGGTCCTCAACCTCAGAGTTCCCTTAATCAGTAAGTTTGGAATGAATCTCTATAATCTACACTTTTAACAAGTTGCCAGGTGATGCTAAGCTGGCTGCCTGAGTGCACACTCGCCAAACTACAAGTCTGTTGGACAGCAACAAAAGGGAATGGCTTTAATAAAAGCAGCAAAGCCCATGGTTCTAATGTGTTACACGATTTAGAATTCATGCACTTACAATGGTAAATTTTATCTCATTTTTTTTTACCAAAATAAAATAAACAAAGTTCTGATCACTGTCTCTACCACAAGACTGACAAGCAGCCTGCACAGAGAATGTCCACGGCTTCTATTCACGGAGCGTTCACTAGATCCCGGTCTCATGTTAAGATTTCACACCACGACTTGGTATGCTTGGTTTCTACGATTACTCTATGAAGGACTTGATAGTTTCACTTTCAAAATGAGGATAATGAGGATTAAGGATATTTTGTAACTCGCCCACACTTACACAGTAAATGTGAACTGGTGCTTAATCTGTGCCAAGAGTCCTGTTCCTAATTACCAGATTATCTGATTGCATATAGTGAAGGGTTTCTCAATCATGAGTTTTGACATATAATATCTTCATATGAAACTACACTTAGGTGACACATTTTAGAAAACAAAGACATAGCAATTTTCATAGGAATTTTTGATAATTTAAAATTGACTTTCCATACCAACCTTTCCTGATTTTTCCTTCACTTGAACAGTGAAGATACAGGGAAACCACTGATCTGTCCTTTTTGTAATGACAACAATGAGAGACAATTCCCTCTATCTAATTAGAAGGACCCTGTGACAAGCTCTAAGGTCTTGATAATATGCTAAAATATTTAACAATTTGCTTTCTTTTCGCATTTTCACCCATTCAGTGAACCACGAGAATTTCATTGATAGTGCTTGAAAGGAGGAAAGCCAAAGAAAAGGAAGGATGAAGGTAGAAGAAAGACTAGTGAGTCTCTCTAATCTGCATTCTAGCAAGTTCCCAGACGATGCTGAGCTTCTCAGGAAGTTCCTAGCCCACTGGATAACAGTGGAAGGGCATGACTGGGAGGAAGTAAGAAGAGGCCAGGGCAACAGTGTAAAAGATGAAGCTTCTGACCCGCATGCATGTCACCAAACCAAAACTGTCATTCTCTTGAGATATTGCCTTCACAAGGCCCTACACTCTAGGCCTGGGGTTAGTTTCAAGATCATAACCAATTTGCTTTCGGGCCTCAAGCTTCTGTTCACATGTCTATTCCTGACCACAAGATTTTTGGAGACAGGTTCTAGGAAGCTGATCAATACTAACAACAGCAACAACACCTCCTATTTCTCACACAATGATCTGCTCTTGAAAGTGCTTTACTTGGAGTAACTATACTTTCCAATTGCTAATCAAGTGCTGACCATTGCACTAAGGGAGAGGAATCAGACATGGATAGTTAAATATCTTATGATTTATCTTATACGAAAAATCAAAAATATAAATGATTAAATGAGCAAATAATGAGAGCTGATAGGAAATCGGGAAGACAAGGAAAGGGGGATGATAATTTTGTGGAGATGCGAAGGGGACTCCCTGAAAAAGCTTGAAGACGGAAGGGCAGGTAAGGGAGAAGGATGTAAAAATTATATGTATATATATATATACATATATGTACATATATAAATAATATATAAAATACATTATATATTATATATGCTAACATTAATTTCTCTAAGCTGAATTTAATTATTATGTACTGCAAACATGTGCATATAAAATAATAACTATAGGACTGGAAAAAATCAAGTGCTAAATTTGGAGAAATGCACTGATTTATTTCTACCCATATTCCAGAGCCTCCTGTAATGACCATTTGTGAATGAGGGAAGTCTGTACACAGATTGGTTCAGGTGCATTACCAGGTGGAGAAGGATTCTGCTAATGTACTCTTCAGACTGAACAATGCAGTGATGGTTCTAAAAGATCAAATTCATGTTGAATATTTGGATTATGAGGTTTTTATTTTCCTTTTTATTGTCATCATCTCAGTATTTTTCACAGTTAGGAAAACATGCTTGGCTAACACCAATTCATTATACTGAAAGGACACATCAACCACTAGGAAATAGGCCTGATTTTAGTACAATAATCAGTTAACTCTAGGCGTGCCTTAAGGTTTGCTGCTTCCTTTTGTATACTTTTTTGATGGAAAGTAGTATATATTCTGGTTAGATACCCATTTAGAAGCTTATAGTCACGTACAGAAGAACAAATTCCATCCCTAAGTGAGAAGGCAGCATCACAAGCTTATTTGGGGATGGGACAAGTGCGACTACTTTAAATCTCAGATCATGACTTATCATCCCCCAAAAGTGAGAAATTGGAGAAATTTCAAAAATCCAAGAAATTCTAACCCTGAAGTTTCCAATTCTAATTCCTCTGACTAGCACGTGAGTAGATCTTGTTTTATCTTCCATGAAATGACACTGTGATCTGTGTGACTTGCAATGCTAAGTAACGTAATGGACTGTTCGCCACCCGGGATCATCCAAAGCTCTTTCCCAAGGAAAAACACTCTTGATGAAAACCTAGATGCACTTCATAATCTAAGAGATGAAAGAGCATTCACTTTATCACAACATTACATGGAGATTCTACGAGAGCAAGGAAAGGACTATTCAAATCCCTGAACCAAAGCGAGTAGAGAAACAGTAATGGGGGGGAGAGGGGGCGAGATGAAGAAGGAGATGGGGGTCAGAAAGGGGGTGGGGAAGGGAATGTGAAGTGGTTGAGATATGTATGTGCACATAATCCTCAAATTAGATGGAACCACTGTGTATCACATATACATACTAAGAAAAATAGGGAAAAGCTGGAAGCTTAGAACTGGAAAGCAAATATAGAAAGACATTGTTGATGTACTCAGATAGATGGGTGTAATTATTTTCTTCTTCTTACTGCTGTTGGTACAGAAAGAAAGAGTTTCAGTGCTGAAAACCACATTTTGATTGACAGAATAATTACACGTGTTTGCAGCAACATGGATGAGCCCAGGAGACTTAATACATAAAATAAGCCAGAAACTGAAAGATTAAAACCATGTACTCTCATTAATTTAGCAAATCCAAGAAAAGGTAGTCACCTTTAGTAAAAAGAATATAAACGAATGGCTGAGAGTGGTTTTGCTCTGCTTTTTTTTTTAACTTCTATTAGGCCAATCCCTGAAATTTCACGATCAGACTGACAATGGAGATAGTACCACCAATACTTTGTAACAATTCTCTGTCCAACCCACAGGATCATGATTACTTCAAAGCGGATTAAATGGCTAAAAAGTTTTAGAACTTGTGTTACTGATTTAAACTACTACTAAAAACATATTTATAGCATAGACACTGGTGATTTTGAAACAAGATGTTACCTTGTTGTTTTGATTTTCAACTCTTAAATTCTGATTGATGCACATCTTAAAGTTTCCTTAGCTGACTCTTTGTTAATAAATCACATCAGTGAAGTTATTTTTTACTTATCAGTGACTTGTATGACCGGCTTACTCTAAAGCCATTATAACATGAAAAGATTCTGCTTCTGACAAACAAAACCCATCTGGTCCAGCAAGTAAATCAAACTGGCCCAGTGAACCTTAGGCATTGTTTCATGGGATGAAGATGTTTTCAGAGAAAGCTAAGAGGTATGCATCAGAAACAGAAGGAGAAGAGTAAACTCTTCTTTCAAAGGATCCCGAGAGATAAGGCTTTCATAAAAGCTGTAGTTAAAAGAGCTGTCTACTGAACTGATATTCATGATTCTTACCCTTTTTAAGTTCTTCTTATATTGATTCCTGTCCTTTTTGAAGCCCAGAAACAGACAGAACCAAACACTGGTCTCAGAGATGAGAGCACATTTGAACCTGGTTAACTCTTTCTGAACCTCAATTTTGTTCATTATTGGTTGACTGCTTGGTGCTGGGGAGTAAGCCCAGAGTATGTTTCTCTGCACTAAACCAGTAGCCCCATCTTGGCTTTTTTTTTTCTTTTAATAAATCAGAAAATATGCTGGACAAAGGGAGGTTTTGACACCTTCTCCTACCAGGTTCAGTCCTTTGGCTCTACGCTCGTGTGGGCAGCAGCTATATTCTGCTGCTTGTGTATCTGTATCTCTGTTTTGCTGGTATTAAACAAGTATCTCAAAGCAAACCTGTAGCTGGGGAGGGTGGCACACTCCTACACTTGGCAGAGGCTGAAGCAGGGGAATCACAAGTTTGAGAACTGTCTGGGAAACTTAGTGAGAACTCATCTAGAATTAATTAATATATTTTTTGAAAGGGCTGGGGATGTAGCTCAGAATAAAGGACCCAGGTTCAATCTTTAGTACACCACACACAACCAGACACTCCCCCCCCCCAACCCCTCCACAAACAGCAAAATGCTTGCTAAATTGAATTCTTAAGAGGAATGAACTAAGTCTGGGATCACACATTCCAACTAGGTTAGGAGGCTACATAAAAATATGAAGGCAGTTTAATGAAAAGTAAAAAAAAAACACATGGGTCCTGTGGCGATTGGAAAATATACGCCTGGCGGAAGGACACTGAAATTCAAAATTCTAAACATACTGGCATTGAAAATCATAGCAAAGCACCGTTTTACTAAGATTTTTGTAGATTTAATTTACAACCATTTTCATTCCCAGTCCATTTATCAACATTTATCTATAGTTCAAAAGAAGTTGTGACATCACATTAAGAATTACAGATGAGAAAGATTTGCCACGTAAAGATTCTACAGCTTTAGAGCTGAGCCTTCTTGAAAACCACAGTGTGATCCAGGGCGCCGGATCGCATCCCCCCTCTGCTGGTCTTTGCCGTGGCACCTACTGTAGGGAATCCCTCAGCAGTCTGATTTCGGGCGGCTTAACGCCCTAAATTCCTTTCAGTCTGACGGAAAAAGAGAACGAGATTGGAAATCTCTTGAGAAAGAAGAAAATACACAGTAAACAGCACTTGTGATCTATCAATCTTAATGGGCCTCTGTGTTCATTTGAACAGGGCCTCCATTTATCAGAAATTTGTAGAAACTGTGATATGGAGGTAGGCTTTACAGCGAGTTTGCTTCAGCTTAAGATCTTTTTGTTTTTAAGAGACAAAGTCCTACGATGTTGCCTAGGTTGGCCCTGATCCTGCCGCCTCAACCAGCCAAGTTGCTGGGATGATAGCCATTCAAACTCTATTTTCGTCATGTTCCAGTGCTAGATGTGAGAACCTGCTCACAAAATCCTTGCAGCTCTCAGGAGTCTTAACGACAGGGTATTGACATCTGGGGAGTCAAAAGCTTGTTCTTGTTCAATTTTCCTCCGTCTTGTTGACTCAGGTCTCATTCTAGAAAGAGACAACAGCTCTCTGCTTTTTATTAGCTGGTTCATCCACCACGGGCAATGACTTCTTAAGGGTTTTTATTCAACTCTTACAACAAGTGATTCACAACTTTCCAACCCATTTTAAAGTAACACCACAGAAGACATCTGTTTTGTTTGCTTTCTGCAAGGCTGAAACCTGCCAGTCAAGAGTTTCTAAAGTGCAGATTAAGAGAGAGGGGAGAAGGGACCTTCAGAGGGAAACAAGCCACACTGTCCTGTCTTCATCATGACCCTGAAGCTTTAAGCCATCTACAAGTTGGACAATTCATTCTCCTTAGAACATACCAACTCAAAAAGAACTTCTTAGCTCACAGACTTCGAAATACTCTATCTAGACTACAATAAACTTGTATGTATTGGAATGCTCATTCTTTCCAGATAACCTTAGCTTTCTGTCTTGTTTTTCATTTGATCTAAGAAGCTAAAACACTAACCCAAAGCAAAATTTATAGGGAGAACTCCCCTGGACACGGAACGCGAGGGCAGGGCAAAAAAGCCTGAGCATTCAGGTCTACAGATGTGGAAGGACACAGCGCATGAGCTCACCTCTAGAGGCTAGGAGTCTGTTTGGGTCCTGAATGGCACCAAGACAGTGCCAAAGCAGATCTCACTAATAGAGATGAGCTGGAGTACATGAACTCACACTGGTTGATTACTGAATACTGCAAATGGAAGTTTACACAAGTATTTAATACTTACAAACAAGGAGAAAAACTGACTTAGCAGTGATTGAAAAACCATATTATCAAAGTATAAAAATGTATTATTTGTAATAATGTGTACAACAAAGGCAGAATAACTGATCCTACAGGCAATACAACCACAGACCCAATGTCACTGTAACACATATAAATGATTAATTAATAATTTTAATAAATGAGCTTATGAGACACTTTCTAAGTAGTAAAACACTCCTGATAACTCAATATATAGCTGCTTGGTAGGATCGAAATTTTTCTAATACTTGCTTTTTCAGACAAATGAAATAGGATAGTCTCTGTTCATCCTTTTTAATTTTTGCATATTTCGCATCTTTCAGACCTCAGTTCAAAAGTTCCTTCCACTGGAGTCCTCTCTGATCCTCCTGTATTTTACCAGGTCCGCATTAAGAGCTATCATAGCAGTGCAGGTGCTGCTTTCATTGTCCTTATTTTCAAGCATAATCATATATTATTTCCACAGAAATTTGTTTAAGGTATTTCTCCTTGCTAGATTGTGCTCTCTGTGAGGGAAAGGCCCACTCACTCTGATAAAGATTTAAGAAATATTTGTTGAATTAGCACATGAGGTCATTTATCAATGTCTGTGGACATGCATACTATATATTCCAGGCACGATTTCAAGTAGTCTCTGTGGACCACTGCATCTACTCCTCACTATAATCCTTTTAGTAACAACACTGATTAACTCTCACATCATAGGTGACTAAGCAGAGATTGAAAAATTAAGTCATCTGATGAAAGCAGCACAATGAATAAGGACCTGAGACCTGTATCTTGACAGCTGGATTATCAGTCCTCACAGGAAAGGCTGATGTGACACTGCCTCTTAGGACTGTTTTTTACATGTCCCCAGATAACAGTAAAATTTCCTATTGTTTGAGGAGAAGACTGAGGCAATATGGGTGCTCACTGTGCAGCTGTGGGAAGACTGAGATGTGTAGAGTGGGCACAAGACAGAGATAGTGAGCTGAGCACAGGCCATGGACGGCGGACATGACCTGGGCCTTCATAAATTTAGTGTCAGAGGGAACACAGACCACTGAGGCCTGAGGAAATGCAAGGGGCAGAGGAGAGTCCCTCACATCTGTGTCTAGACCACATACCACTCAATGCCAAGTTAGGTAACTCCAGGAATGATACTTTTTTCATGTGGACCATTTTTGTTAATTCTGGTCTGACTCTATTTTAGGAAGAACAACTTCTGTCAACTTTCTGTCTCTCTGAAAGAGTCCAGTGTTTTAACAGTCTCTGCCTCTGGACTGCAGAAAATCTAGGGGTGGCCTATACATCTCAAATTCCTTTGGGATAAATAAACAGGTTATTTGTGGAACCAGAAGCAGGACTGCTCAGATAAGCAGACTGGATTAAAAGCAAGATTAGAAAACTGTGATCTTAGATATTTCATCTTTCTGCTCTTCAATTTTCTCAACTGTAAAATTAGAATTATAAGAGGTGACTCTGATAAAGCACGTAAGGTATGATAACATATGAGAAACATGGTAAACTCAAGAAACGGCATCTTTTATGACGATTAGAAGTCAACAAAGGACCTGGAATCATGCTATCTTAGGAAGAAGTTGTTTGGCAACCCAGTTTCCAAGAAACATCTGCAGAAGTGGTGAGAGGGAAGCACATCATTTAATCACTCTTTACAAAACAAACGCGTGGAAGCAGACGTGTTTCTCTTTGTTACAGTCTTGTGGCAGGGAGCCTCCATTAGGTTGTAGGCTGTGGAATCTTCGACTTTTAGTCTTTCAGAAAAGTCTCTAAGGTTGAGACCTCATTATTCATAAGAAAAGAGACTGAGCAATATTTCTTCATGATACTTCATTCAAAGGCCTCTTTATTTTAAACCTCATAGTGGGCAGAGGCAAGATGTAACTCAAAATATTCCATTTAGTTATCTGTCAGCAGGATCAGCTCACACCCATCAACAAAACACATTTTCAGATGATTTCCAGCTTCACTTACATATGGGAAATAAATTAAATGCATCTACAAAGACAGTTTCATTATGATGATAATGATAATACAAAATTACATTTTGTAGAGTGTCTTTGTATAGCAGCATTTTAAACTTCAATATAGATAAGAATATACTTAATTAAATTGTGATGAAATGAGCTTCAGAGTCAGCTTTGAACTTTAGTTTCTCTACTAATTAGCTGCGAGATGCTGGGTGAGCTTCATGGCTTAGTGGAGCCTCAGCTTCCTCATCTTCAATATTAAACTGTAACAGGTTATCTTTAAGATGAGACTGCCTTACTCAGAGTGTTATTTTATGCTGGAGATAATGCATTTAAGAAATGTTACACTTTGAATCTGAAATGTCCCCCCAAAGCCCATGTGTAAGGAATTGGCCCCCAGCCTGTGGCTCTACTGGGAAGTGATGGAAACATTAAGAACTGGGACCTAGTGCGACATCTTCTGGTCACTGGGGGCACGCCCTGGAAGGGAATACTGGGGCAGAGGTCCTCCTCCTCTTCTTTGGTTTGTTTTTATTTCTGTTTCTGGACATGAAGTGAACATGCTCCCCATCCCCATGCAGTCCTGCCACAGACCCAAAATCATGGCACCAACTGATCGTGAACGGAAAACTGCAAAACTGTAAGGCAAAATGAAACTTGTCAGTGTAAAAGTTGATATATCTTAGATATTTGTTACAGTAATAAAAAGTTGACTGACACAAGGGCAACACCACATCTGGCATAAAATTAGGTATTGAACCAAAGGAAACCATCACTATGAGACTTACAACTTTAAACTGCTATGACTGGGAGAAGTGACACAACCTTATGATGCTTATGGGTGGGTAAAACCAATTCTTTATATTTTCCCTTTGCCTGCTTGCAGTGGATATGCTTAGTCGACTCAATCCCATCCCTTTCAACAACGATGGAGAATGCCTTCCTAATCCATCATGGTACTTGGGTCCTCTTGGCACATTGACTAACGATGGAAAGGACTAAGTCAATTAAACCAATGATAAGTTTTGCTGGGGTCTGAGTTAAAAAAGGAAACCCCCATAACTCTTTCTAGACACAAATAGGGAAGCACAGAGCCTTCTTGTTCTTGGATGCTCAGAACATGATATTGTTATCAAGATTTTGGCTGGCTGGCTTGCCTGCCCTCCCCCAACCCTCCCCCCTACCCCCATGCCTGTGCACATTTTTAACAAGATAGGCACAGTATAAGTAGATACAAAAACAGAATACCTGTAGCTAATAAAAACTGATAATAGCACTTAGAGCAATTTCAGATACAATTCAACTGAGGAATATGGTAAAGTTGTATGTGCATGCTGGTGTGCATGTGCGTATGTGTGTGTTATATGTATGTGTATGTATTCTTTTCCAAAATTTGTAATTTTTTGAGGAAGCCTTAATACTGTCCTCCAAAAACTTCTAATAAAAAATCTCTTTCCACTCACTTAAATTATGCCTTGTCTTTGTGTATTTTCCTATCTCCTAGCTTGCTGCTTTCTGTATCAGAATGAATTTGAAATATCAAACATGGACTTCTGCATCTCATGAACAAAAAACTTGAGCCACAGAGAAGTTCTTATACAAAGGTTGCAGAGCTTTACAGAGGCTGACTTAGGTTGAATATCCTGGCTTAAATCCAAATTAGATTCTGTGACTAGTTCTGCCAATTATAGACATGAGAACAGATATTTTAAAACAGCTTCCCATACATCTGTGATTAAAATGTGCAACTCAAAGCAGAAAAAAATAGACTTATGTTCTAGTTTTATTTAGTTCTAATCCTATCACTGACTAGCTTGTATCATCCTGTGTAACTCACTGAAATTTCTGGATTTCAGTTCCTGCCTGGTGACATGGGAGAATTTTTTGAGGTGACATTCCCTAGCCTTAGGCCTATGGCAGGCTCTGCTAATTGACCAGACTCAACTTGTCTTAGACTCAACTGCAGAATCCTCAGTGTAGCTTTCAAGATGGTATTCATAAATCACAGGAAATTGAGACTAAAGGAGAACCGATCTGCAACCCAAAGCAAGGTCTTTGCTATTCAGTTGGACCATAGTACAGCTGCTTTGGCATTCCTGGAAAGAGCTTAAGAAATGTAGACTTGGAATACTTGGCCTTGACCTACTGAGTAAGAGTCTGTCTTTAACAATATCCCTGGGTCTTTTTTTTTTTTTTGTACCTTAAAGATGAAAAGACATTGGAATGCATGATCCTTTAGATCTCATGAAGTTCCAAATGCCAATGACTATGGAATATAAAAAAGAGAATTTTGGGGGAATGCTGGGTAGCTCTTCAAGTATGATAAATGCAGTTGTCATTCTCTATTCTCTTTGTATGGTAAGGAGTGAAAGACTAAATCAACTGATTGTGCTTTGAGTGTGTGTGAGCATGTGTTCATGTATGTGCGTTTGTACTCCGATTAATCACAGCCAAAGTTCCAACTAGCCCTTCCTGGAGGGAGTGAGCTTTACAGGGCATTATGAAATATACCTCAGCCAGGGATACCCTGCACGGCTGCAGTGTGCTGGCTTCTGTGCTTCTGACCAATTACACGGTGAATTGCTCCAATAAGCTCTCGTCAAATGCACCATCCACCCTCACTCCTCAACTCTCTAGATAGGAGAACTGCTGTTAAGTCTCAAACAGCCTCATCAACCATCTCTTTGTTTCATTCTAACTCCAAATTATTGTTCTGTGATCTGATGATGACAGCAGAAGGTGAAAGTGGCTGAACTTTAGAAAACATAGGATGCTGAAGTTTGAGACAGAAAAGGAAAAAAAAAAAAAAAAACAAATACGGACTTAGGGAGACAGAAAGAACACCAAGCCCTGCGGGTAATTTGATGGCTGCTACAGAATAAATCAGTTGGGCTCTTGGTTAGACATTAAAAAATCTCCAAATAAAACACAAAACAACAAACAAATGTCAGTTCAATTTCCTGCCTGATTTGAATTTGTTACTCCAGAGTGGTCCTCCGCTTTCATCACTTGGAAATTTGGTCAGCTCTGGAAATTTTACAGGGCTACAGAACGATCTAGCAAATCGGCAAGCTTTAACCTTTTGAGCATATCTGAATCATTTGGGAGACACTGTTAAAATTTGAACTCTTAGGCAATCAGCAATTCTGATTCAGTAAATCAAGAAACTAAAAACTGTTTTTCTTTTAGTTCTATTTAGTCAATGCTGTTTTAGGGCAATGGATAGTGAGAGATAATTAAAGTAGAGCACTTAGTTCCTAGTTTTATGTAAGCTGTTTGTAAATATTAGCTTTTAATAAATGCTAACAGTTGTTCAAATATAGGAAGTGACTTGCTCAGTGTTACACAGGGACATGATGATGGTTAGAGCCTTTCCCCCTTTCCCTTATAATCCTTTTCTGTCTACTTACTTCTTAGAAGGGCTTTCTTGAATGAAATCTATTGAGGACTTAAGCAGATCAAATTGCTAAGAATAATCACATCAAGGAGTAAAACACAGTGCTGCGCAGTCACACTGGAGATCTCAGTATCATCTAGTCTTTGTAATCTAACTTCTGTGTGACCTTGGCTTACACGCTCCCTTACTTTAGGTATCACCTTCAGCATTTATAAGACGAGGAGATCTTTCTCTCTGGGGTGAGAATTAGAACGCATTTCTCCTATGGTTGACCTAACAGCACCTTGCTCCTCCTTCTCTAGCTTTTTTCCCCCTTCCGATAGAATGTCCCTTTTGCTCTGTGAAGTTTTATTTTAACGAGCATGTAAAAATAACAGCTCCCTCCAACATAATGCAGCAGCATGTATTATGTGCATATTCTTATTATACACTATTCAAGAAACCTAACAGGCAATGGATCATACATCAGAAACTTGCTGCTGCTGAATTTAGAAATAAATTTCAAGAAATAGAAAACATCTGAAGTCTGTCCTGATTCCTTCAAGGTAGGCACCAACCTCACAGTTGCTGATCAACAAGAGCCGGTTGCTATGCCGCATCTCTTTCCTCTCTCTCTCTCTCTCTCTCTCTCTCTCTCTCTTCCTTCCTTCCTTCTTTCTTTCCTTCCTTCCTTCCTTTCCTTCCTTCCTTCCTTTCCTTCCCTCCTCTTTCTTTCTTTCTTTCTTTCTTTCTTTCTTTCTTTCTTTCTTTCTTTCTTTCTTTCTTCTTTCTTTATTTCTTTCATTCGTTCTTTCTTTCTCCCTCCCTCTCCTCTCTCTCTCTCTCTCTCTTTCTCTCTCTCTCTCTCTGTCTCTGTCTCTCTCTCTCTTTCTTTCTTGACAGGGTCTTGCTCTGTACTCCAGGCTGGTCCTGAACTCACTATGGAGCTCACACTGGGCTTGGACTTGTGGCCCCCAGATGTGTCTATGTGTTTCACAATGGCATTTTAAGCCATTTTCTCATGGAAGAACTGAACCCCATCGTACGTGTAAGGACACCGAGGTTCTGGGAGGCAAACAAGTGACTGTCCTGTGGGATGGAGTGTGGACCACCTCCAATCCAAAATCAAATTGCTGTGACAGAGGGAGGTCTGCTTGTGCTTTTAGCCTTCAGTCTATATATATTCTCCAGGAGCAGTACTTTGATAAACATTTGCTGAATGAGCCACACATTTAAGATGTCCCTTCCAAATTTGTATTTCTTACAAAAAAAAGTTTAATGTTGCCCTAGAAGTAGCAAATGCCACAGGACGAGGAGCAGCTGAAAGACTTTCAGGAATTCAGTTCATGTCTTTTATTTCAGAAAGCTAACATTTTCAACCACTAAGCTAAACAATCTCCAAGCTTAAAACAACAAAGAAAAAGATCAGAACATAGAACACTGATTTTACTAGAGCCTGGGAAATGTGTGTGTGTGCTGGGGGGAGGGAGGCTGGGGTGCTAGCTTGAAAGTTAAAAGAGGCCAGGCAATGGGTACCAAACAGAACGATAAAGAAGGGTAAGTTCCAACGTCCTGTCCGAGATGACCGCTTTGCAATAACCGCCTACGTTTCTTATGAAGAACTAGACGACAGACTCTTGGTGGCTCCACAACATAAAACCACAATAAGGATGTGAAAGTGCTACTACTCCGATTTGATCAGCTCATACTGCATATATGAATTTATAAAGCTGCACCCCATAAATACATTCTAAATACAAATGTAGAATAATAACTATTAAAAATTCCTGATCCTGGGCTAAGGAAATTGAGTGCTCCCTGAGGTGAGCAGTAATCCCACGGGAGAAGGCACATCTATATCATCACAGCGCACTGTCAGGGGCAGCTGGGGTTTGCCCGCCTGCCCTCCTGCGACTCAGAGATGCTTAGCTTCGCTTCCTCTCTAGGGAGCCACAGCAGGTATTTTTGATTCAGCGGAGAAAGCTTGTTATAGTGCCCTTGAAGCTGGTCCAGCTTCCCAAAATATTCTGCAGTAGAAGCTAGTAGAAGTGTTAAAAGGCAAAGAGACAGCTTGTTTATTGCTGAGGGATATTTCAAAATTGTGACAGGGTCCATTTTTGTTATGTCTCCCCAGCTGCCCTTTGCCAAAATTAAATGAGCATCAAGCAGTCCCTGCAAACCTCTTTGCAGCAGAAGCCATACAAAATTCCTAATTTCTTTAGGAACACAAGAAGGCACTTGCTGGAGGTACTGTATTTTTAACAAAATAATTTAATATTAATAGAAAGATGGTTAATGAAAATTTGATGCAGCTCTTCATTCTGAGGGCTGCCCAAGGAGCCAAGTTTTCTTTTTTATTTTCAATCAACAGCTCATCATCTTTCCAGAGTTTTCTCAGCAAAAGTTTCTTTTGTGGTAGTAGAAATGCTACCACATTTCTCCAAATCGGAGGTTTTATCAAGTGTAAAAAGGATACTATAAAAACACAGAGGAAAGAAGAATGAATACATATTATAAATATGTGAGTATATTGGTTTTCTACAAAATTCAGGAATTCTAAATTCTACCAATGTCTGAAAAAATATTTTAAAAATTGCACGTTTTCTTGAAGGCTGAGATCATAATCCCTGATAGCTGGATTTGGCTTCTAATGCTGATCCAGATACTTGGTGTGTTAGGTGCTGTGTTTCAAGTTCTAGAATGGAAATTGAGTTCAAGCTTGCAAAGCCACACATCAGATACAGACTTTCCTGTGGTTTAATTTTGTTTAGTGGTGACCTAGTTTTTCCTCACAGAATAAAAAATATTTATAAAATTTAACTCATTAGTTGTGACTTCCATTCTAAGGAGAAAAGCAATTGAAAGTAAATGGATCATAATCAAGTCTTTGCTTCTGTGCAGAGAGAAGATGAGCAAGTTTTTTCACTGAGTTGGGAAAGACTTGGAAAGGAAATGACTACACAGAGGATGGAACTGGCAAGAAACGCCAACGAAGGAGATCTAGCTCTGTTTCATCAACAACCTCCGAGGTGTGTGCCTCCATCTTCTTGTATAGGAAACTGGGATTACACGGTTCTCCTTTGTACCTGATGGTTATTCAGATGACAAAATCAATTGCCACAGAAATCATGCTGAAAAAATATAAATGCTATTCCAGTACACATTCTTATTATAATCGAAGGAGCCTACTTTCTCAATTACTTACTACTTGATGGCTTAGGATATTTACATTTTAATGTATCCAATGTAAGAAACATATATTTTTAGACAGGTATTTTTTTTAGGACAGGAATTAGGTTTAAAATACTTTAACTATTGCTAACTCTGGAAAATTATTTCATAATATTTGTTCTATGGATGTTTTCTCTACATTTTCTTAAAAAGAAACTTGTACAAGATGATCGTCTTCCTGGAAGAGGGTAATACTCAGTGTAAGTGTATAGATATTAAAATTAATTACCTGAGGGATCACATAGAGAGAAAACTGGATAATTGTGCTAAAATTATTATAGACATTGGTAGTTTTTTTCAAGAAAATGTGAGAACCATATGTTTTTTGACATTTATATCAATTATTGTGTAAATGAAATAACTATATACTTGAAAGATGTATTTACGAAGTAGACAAGAATTTATGTTCACTTTAAAAACAAAAGGCTTATCTGATAAGAGTGGTAAGAGAAAAAGAAAACTAGAGTTATGAAATATTTTTACAAAGTCAAATCCATTATGGCTTCTTTCTAGATTTTGGATTTTTTGTCATGATTCACTTTAGTCATGTTATTAAAATACCGAAGTATCATTTTAACCTTTTATAAATTTATCCTTTTAATATATTTAGATCTCTCACATACCTAGGGTTTAATTTGGAGACAGGGGTAGGTTATATACATCAAGACAACACACAGATTTTTAAATGGTTTCTCACAAGTTTGAACAATTCACGTATTTGCAATTAGGTACATTTATGTTTCTATTAAAATCAAATTTTATTATATTCACAAGTCAGTTTCTCTTGTCTTGATGAGGACAGTCCCAGGCTACTATTATTCTAAAATCACAGTGGTTGAATAATTCGTTTAAACTCATAGAGACATTCTTCTCTCAGTTTTCATTTCTCTGAGTCTTTACACATTTTTCATTAACCTTTAGAATTACTCTGTCAAATTCCTAAGACAAAACACTAAAGTAACAAAACTAAAGTCAAACAGACATTCCATAAAATTGCATCAAACCTAAAATTATGGCTTTAAAATATTTTTGGTTTAAAGCAATTTTATTTTTGTAGGTTGTGAAGAAAAGGCTTTATTGGGAAACTTAAAAAAGGAGAGAGAAATGGGGGTAATGATTATGGGAGTCAGAAGGGGGACCCGGAAATGGGGATTGCCCTTAAAACAAAATTTTTAAAAAGTTTCATTTATTAAAAACGTATTGTTGAAAAGCTTTCTTTCCATCTTCATTACTGTTAAATACTATTTACATGAGAAATCCATGTGAACTTCCCTAATGTTTCATGCTGCTTCTGAAAGTTGTCCTCAGTCGATTCTTTTGGATTTGCTTTAATAAAGTAATATATAGCTTGTTTTTCACTGTTTGCTTGAGAGTAACTTCTATTTCACGTGTATCTCCTTTTTCACTTCCCTTATACATCTCTATGCTATTGCATTAGATAATACTAAAGCAACAGACGACAGTCCTGATGGCCAGTACACTTCCTGCTTCCCCTCTTCCTGCTGAGTCCTCAGACAAAAGGCCAGAGACAGACTTTGCCTAATTAGGATATGAAGATAAGGGGGGGGGGGCGACTCTTGGCAAATAAATACTTGTTTTTTAACCTTTTAAATGATTTTAAGCTTAGAGCCAAGATTGAATACTGCAATTTCGTTAACTTTTTATTTATATATTCAGTACTATTACCTTTGTATTATGAGATAATATTATGTGGTTATGTTTTAAGGTGCTTTTATTATTCTCTGAAGTCAAGTTGATACATTTATTTAAAGATTTTTTTCTTGTCATTCATATTTATTAGTGTGGGAGATACATACTTTTTTCATAAATTTCTTTTTTAAAGATATGGTTCTGGCACTATCTTTAAGTACATAATTTGAAAGTAGATCTTCTTTCTATGATCTTCCAGAATTTCAAGACCACTAAAGATACTTGAATTGGAATGCTGAATTTATGCATGAAATCTCCTAGGCCATATGGTCTTTTGGAGTGAATTCTGTTAGTTTCAAATGATATAAATGAAATGAAACATTCTTAGACACATCCACTTATTCATGTCTGAAACATCTGCATTGCCTTCAGTTTCTCCTTCTTGACCTCTCCTTGCTTATTGTCTCGTACTGGTCTCTTTTCTATTTTCCTTAAGGTTTTGGCAGCACACGTTTTTGTTATGCAATCCCTTCATTATTCCAAGATCCGTCTTTTCAGTCGAGTCATTATCTACCTTCTGCATGTGGAATCCCTTCCCTTCTCTGCCCCATTTGGTGCTTTTCTCTAATGATTCCATACTGTCTTGCTCTGTTTTGATTTTTCACCCGGAGGGAAGTATCTCTATGCTATATTCATTTTCACCACTCTAATTTGACTAGGCTCCTCTGGATTCTACTTGCACTAACACTGGCTAGGCTTGTGTATCCCAGCTTCATGGCAAAGTTTCATTTTGAGTTGGGCTGTGTTTGCTTTCATTTCATTTCTCCACTGCCATTTCATTCTCACTGGCTTTAGGACAGGGAGAAGGGAAGCTGCACACAGGTTTTTTGATTCTTTTCTCTCTCCATTTCAACATTTTCCCAATTGGACACAGTTAAATATCACTTTTCTGATTTTTTTCTCACTTTAGGAGTGAGGTGATTGTGTGCATATGTGTGTATGTATGGGTGTGTGCTCCCCTGTGCTGCCAAGAGATATGTAAAACACAGAGGAACATTAAAGGGACAATTTGAAATACACACCAGCATTTCATTTTAGAGGCACATAATCCCGAACTCAGCAACAACATTTTAAGAAATACATGAAGAATTAATGACATGCAGAACTACAAGCAGTGTGACGTATCCTTTAGAATTGCTTATAATGAATAATTACTTAGACCACTGCTAACATCTAACAATTGGTGTTCATTAAATGTTAAATTATTTTATGCACATTCAACTATGAGAAACAATGTGTAAATACACTTAAATATAATAAGATAAATGTAAAACAACAGTGATAACATTCTATAATTGTAAAACATGATTATTTTAATAAAAGAATGTAATGAATATGAATAAAAAGTACTGGTTTTAATAATTATATATGAGGGCATTACAGGTGGTTTTCATTGCCTTTTGTATGTATTTTTCAAGAATGACTGTCAATTAGGTTTATAATCAGAAAAATAACATTAAAGCTAAAATGAAAAACGAAAGGAGAAACCGCATACTCTCTACTACCATCTCAAGAATAACACAGCATCGATAATTGTATTTTCTTTGCCTGGTCCTTAGCATAATCATTTTTCTTTAACCCTCTCAGCAACTTTATAAGGCAGAAATTAGTGTTTTCAGCTTTCAGTTGAGGAATTTGAAAGTTTAAAAAGTTCAACATCACCTACCTTTCAAAAGGCAACACCTTAAAATGAACTCAGTTCAATCTGACTTGCAAATCCCACAATCATCCTAGTGTCTCTCAGAATTATTTTTTATATAAAAAGTATATTATGTACATAATTATTATGTTTATAATAGTAATATAATAATAATGGTGCTTTTATGTGTTGCAGGTTTAACAAAAACTTCTTATTTAGGCTTTGAAAAATTAACCCTTATTTTAAACTCTGAATATGAGTTTAAAAGAAGAATCAAAGGATATATTAAAGATATATTCAAAAGAAAGAAACATAAAATCAGAAGACATTAAAATTCACATTAGTGTAAGTCAAACATTCTTATTAATTTAATATTTTATGAGAGGAAAGACACTTAAAATGGAGGTTCTTTTCATTGGATTATAAGAATATTAACTCTTTTAAGCTGTCAACCAAATGGTTTAATGCACAACAGAGGCAAATTTTCTTCAAAATGTCCTATTACTATGAAGATATTCTGAATTTTTATGTAGCTTTACCCAGCCATTAGGCCACACAAGTATTGCGATATCATTTTCATTTTGCAAAAAATGCTTTTAAACAATTATCACACATTCAAATTTCAACTTTCATTCATGTTTTCTTCATCACAATAAACATTTTACACAAGATAGTGTGCAATTAAATTAATCTACTCTAATTTCAACAAAAATAATTGGTGTAAAAATGTAACAGCAGCAACAATATAAACTACGTAGCCCAAGATACCAGGCATTAAGTGCAGAAATGTTGAGGGAATTAGAACTGATATAATGATTAATCAACTTTCAAAATATGTGTTTTCCTTGAATCGGTAAATATTCTCCAAATAATCTCATAATAGGTAATAAATTTTACAAAAGTACCTAAACAAATTAGTACACTAGTTAAAAGGCAAAATGATGACGTTTTAAAGATTTTGAAACCAAAGCAATTCAATGAAGAAAGAGCATAAGACTTAAAAGATACAACAGCACAAATTAGACTGGCATCGAGTCCTCAGAGTGAACATCTACAAACATTCAGCGTTACTCGTGGCTTCACAAGATATAGAGAGTTAAAAATGAAGTTGTACAAGTGAGGGATGAGAAGGTGAATTGGTGACAGCTATTGGATCATCAATATCACCGTCTCGCCTACTAATGTGGAGGGTGATATGAACAGCACACTACCTTTCAAGATGGCAGAAGTATGAGGTCTCAGAAACTATATTCCAAGTATTAGCAGGAAAACAGACTGGCTACCCTTGAGATCCATTTAAATAACAATTTCTGACAAGGAATAATTTCTGACTACTGTCTCTTGCTAAAATTGTAACAGTCTTGGCTCTGCCAAGAAAATACTTATTTGTAAAATAAGTAACATTAAAGAAACAAGGACTTGATGCAAGTGTAGCATTCTTAGACAAACAAATTAATAATCTAAGGCAGATGATAATTTGTTCCTGAATTCTAAACAAACCATTTTTTAAAAATTTTCCTACTTAAGCAACTAGCCAAAACAACAACAACAACAACAACAACAACAACAACAACAACAACAAAACTAAGAAGGACCAGAGTATGTAAGGACATTCTATCCCCTCAAGACAGGGGCAAAGACATCTCCAAATATGAAACATTTGTTTCCTTTCTCTAGAATAGCAATAATTCCTAGTAGAAAGCTAAGACTTAAGTCTAATATAGGTATACTGAAAAAAACAAGCATCTCCACTAGGGTCTGTCGTAAACATTTACCTTATCCCCAAATCTGTGTGGTCACATACTCTTATATGTTACCTACAAAAATGCCAAACAATATTTTAAAGGGAACAGCTAAACAAATTGGTCCCAACAGATATACAAGTAAATTGATTAAAAACTGGCTATCTAACTGTATACAGAGAGAAATCGAAACTGGAAGTCCGTCTAGTTAGGGAGAGGTTTCCAGTAGGGTCCCACAAGGATCGATATTGGGTCCCATTTTGTTTAATATATTTATAAAAAATCTGGAAGACAAAGTAGAGAATTTGCTAATTAAGTAGATTGATGACACTAGGTTAGAAAAGGAGTTTAAAAATGGATATAGATAAATGGTTCTGGTCTTTAGAAAGCATAAAGAAAGACCAATGCTAACAGAGAATGGGGATGCTAATTAGCTGAGTTTCTAAAAATGTGTGATTGGTTTTTAAATTTAACTCTAAACAGTATAAACTGATTTAAATACTCTTAGAGTGGGCTTTTCATTGCACAAAAAATAGGCACAATGAATAAAACCAATACAGAGTCATAAAGCCCATGAACGCAGACTAAAGAGCACTGTCCAATGAAAACTATTATTATTTTTGATGTAACTTTATTTGGAGAATTGGTGGTTGTAGGTTTCTCAATACAATTACGATAGTGGAGGCATTTCAAATGTTCAGTAACCAGGCAGTGGAAAAGCAAATATAATTTGATTCTTGAGTATGCATATACTCAACAATATTAGAAAAGTAAATGAAATAATATGCTTTAAGGAAAAAAGGAGAGTTGGACACTTAAAATCACGAGCAAAAAGAAAGAGGGAAAACAAAAGTAAGTTCTATTAGGACACACAGAGGCACACACGCAGATATTAAGAGACAACAGGAAGGACTCTCCTAACACTAGGCTAGAGATTATGCAATCTTTCTTTCTTTTTTTATTTTTTTAGAGGAGATTCCATGTTTAAAACTAGTGAAGAAGACACTTGGAGGAAATATTTGGAAATTTTTACGTTTATTTGAAGCTTCTTTTAAAAAATTTGTAAATTACAGTGAATTTGTCATACAAAGACCTGACTGTGAAAGTAGTACTTGTGAAAGCAGAGACAGGAGGATTGTAAGTCCACATTCCATCTGGGTGCTTTGTGAGATACTTTCTCAAAAATAAACATGGGTAGGAAAATCTCAAGTGAGTCTTGAACTTGATTTTTAATTTTCTATGCAACCCTGGCTACTGCATTTCCTTCAATAGCTTTAGTTTTATATCATTAGTTTTATATCAGAGCTAAAAATGCCCTTTCTAAACAATTTTTAAAAATTAAAATATATGAGTGATAGGAAAATGTGGTAGGTATAGTTAGGATCTTAAGTGTCCCCCCCAAAGCCTCATATATTTGGAACCAGGGGTTATTGACTTGTGGGCTAGGAAGTGAGCAAAGGTCACCCACCCAAAGGGGAGCAGCTTGAAGTTATTAAAGAAAGGAAGAAGTATTATTACAGCTTCTTCCTGGGAAAGTGAGTCTTCAGACTCCTTTGGCTTCTGTCTGCAGTGGGTGAGCAGCTCTCCAGAGTCAGCCTCTGACATGTACTTCCACCATTGCTGGCTGCCCCATTAATGGACTCTGTGTTTGTGAGAGACCTTCTGAAATTGTGAGCTATTAAATAAATCTTGATTCCCTTTGCAAATTTTGGGTATTTTATCATTGCAACAAATAAGTAATTAAGACAGTGGAATTATCTGTTGAAGTAACAATGGATTCCCACATGGACTGGCTTCCCATTTTCTTCTCTCCCTGATCTTAAGACAGAACATCGTTTAAAAGTTACTTTAGGTGACCAGATACACTATTTCCATCTCTATCAAGCTGTAAACTTCAATTTCTATCCTAGCAACTGATTTTTTTTCCCAGAAAAGACAATACTCAGGTGATCATATGTATTCAATCTTTGAAAGAAAAACAGCTTTAGAATTGCAGTTGAAAAGAAGGGAAACATTATTAATGATGGCAACACAAAAGAAAGTCTCTGATAGCCAGAACCCAGTGTGGAATGCAACAGACTTTTTGTGCAAGGATCTGGAATATGAGAGGGGCATCGTTTACTTAGTCTAATCAAGATGGCCCTTGGCCCACTGTTCCAAGAACTAAACTAATCAAGTCTGACAAAGTGGGTTTACTATACATTTAACTGCTAAGATTCATTGTGAAAAATAATATGTTTGCTTTAATACAAAATTTCTGGAACATTTTTCAGGTAATAATTTCCTTTGGGGATGTGAATGAACCCTACATGGTACATCTACTAAATATACAAACAAGCACTGTCTGTAAGCCAGAGGTAACTTTTATTTTAAAAGGAATAATGCTTATCATTAATGTTTGATTAATTTTCGTCACTGAGTGCTGACCATGTACTGAGAAGTGTGGTACCTTATTTACATATTAGCATAATAATCTTTATAATAGCATGAGAGAGGAATAACTCTTGTTTTACAGATGAGAAAGTTAAAGGGCCAGGCAGGCTTTTTTACATGGCCATTAGATGGGAGAGCAAATACTGAACCTGATAGGTTCAAAGTATTTGTTCAGACATTATGTGCAAACCACAACTCCTGTTTCTATTTTATTATACAAGCTCGTTGAGGAAAATTGTGAGACTTTTTTTGTGAAAGTTCACTAAGGGTACATAAGCATACCTTCTTACTGGGTATCAGTTTCTCATGTTTGAGACGTTAGGTGCTTTGGGCTGGATAACTGTGTCTTGAGAAGGTGTACGATGGTTAGGAGTGTCCCTCATCTCTACATTATAGATATTAGTAGTGATGCCATCTCCCAGTTTCGACAACCAAAAATGTCTGCAGGTATTGCCAAGAAAACTCACGGAGAGGGACTTGCCCTTGTTTTGAGAATCATTGCACTGCGAGGTCTGGGTGTCTTTTTGTTCTTTCATATTCCATTATCTGGACTGTGGGTCCACACTCAGCCAGAAGGACTTTTCCATTCAAGAGTCACATACCCATTGAATTTCTTTACCTCCATCTCAGAACAGTCACATTTAAAACTGCATAAAGCTTTTAAAGTTCAATTTCTATAAAATCTCCACTGCCTAGATCTTAAATTTATCATTTAAATGCAAATTAGTATGAAAAATGGGGTAGATGAATGTGAAAAGAGATCAGATGTTATCTTATTAAGTCAGCCTTGCATTAGGCAATTGATTTAGATTCATTTCAAACCACATTCCTATGAGATAGTATTGTTTATTCATTCTCTTTTCTTCACCAAGGTATAATATCAGGTAAATCATGAAATGGGCTTACAAAATACTAGCTCCTCTGATAGGCTGCAGCAGACACGACAGGACGCTGGCTGTTAGTATCCACCAACCTCCACAACGTAGTGTGTGTGAAACCTGAGGCAGTGGAAACTGCCAGTCTCTCTATCCCTATGCTTCAATGGCCTTCAAAGGCTATATTCAAAATGTGCATCATTATAAATATCATCTTCTGAAAAAGAAGGGCCTTTGATGAAAAAAATAGTTCAAAATAAAATACCAGACCTATGAACATATATGTGGGAAAAATAAGTGAATCATAAGATTCCATATATTTTGCTCCAAAGAAGTCCCAGTGGGCTATCCGTGGAATTAAACTGAAGTCAGAAGTATTAAAATGCCAATGAAACAATTATTGTTACAGTTAGTAATTTCAGATGGCTTAAAAGTATTGCTGCTTTCCTGATGAGCTATTAATTGAGTTCAATGTTTACATACTACTTTATATTTACATACAGAAGAATCAAAAATCAAAAACTTGTTTTCTCTATTTCAAAGGGTCTAAATTTGGGCAAAGATTAAATATATCTATAATTATTCTGTTTATTAAAGAAACTATTTAACAGTGGGCCAGGTGAGGTTCTATTTTTAGGAGTAAGGATGGCTATTTCCATCAGGACTTCTGTCATAAGCCTCAAACTGCAAGGAAAATTAGAATAACTCAGGAAACTTTTACTAAGTATGATATCTTAGGGCTGGAGGAATGGCTCAGTGGTTAACGCGCTTGCCTAGCAAGCACTTGTGTCAAGTGCTAAGTACTGGAGTTCAACTCACCAGCATCACATAAACCCAACGTGGTGAGACACACCTATAATTCTAGCAATTGGGAGGCTGAGGCAGGAGGACTGTTGTTGAGTCCAAGCCAGCCTGGGCTCCATAATGAGTTCAGGAACAGTCTCCACTACACAGCAAGACACTGTCTCAAAAAAGTATGATGCCTAGATATAACCCAAGAAAATAAGAATTTGAGTCTTCACAATTTAAAACGAAAAACAAAAAACAAAAACAAAAAACAAAAAACCTCTACAGGTCATTCATTGGTTAACTGAAGTTGAGAGCTACTGACCCAAAGAACAAAGAGTATGAAATTGTATAGGAGCTTTAGACTAGCCTAAATTCAGCAAAACAGTGTCTTCCCAAGATGAGTGCCTCAAAAATAAATGACAGAAGTACAAGTTGTTAGGTAACCATATCACATGAGGAGAAAAATATTCTCTTTTTCCCTTCTATACTTGAATTTCTACCCTTCTGATGACTTAAGGAAGATTGTTTGTTGCTGTTGAATCTTTAACACATTTGTATAGTTTGCTTCTTTTCCTTATAAGTCTAACAAAATAAGGACCTCAGTTCCAGAGCCTTCATTCAACATTAGCTAAAGTTTAGTTACATAGCCTTATTAAAATGAGAGAAGGTTTTCTTTATAATAAATTTAAATAAGGTGATCAAATTTAAAGCAATGTAAGGTAAAACAATAATAGACATTATACTCATATATGGAAAAATCATGCATGTAATTCTCTGATGATGAAAATTTGGGAAACCCTACTGTTAATAAAAAGGGCATCTCATCCTAGGTAATGAGTTGGGACACTAATCATGCCTCCTTCACTAAGTATCCATGAGGTCTAGAGAAAAGTTACCCATTCTCTGCCCTTTGGTTTTCTCATGTATTAAGCAGAGCAACCAACCCCATGGTTAGCAGTGTTCTGAGAGCTGAGGAAGCCAGGAAGGCATGCCCTCCGAATTTACCTTGTTGACATCCAGGCGCATCTTCTCATTGTTGGCACTAGCAGCTTTCTCAGCTGCTTTCTTTTGACGTTGAGGCCCCCTCCCGAAGAAGATGTAGTTCACCAAAGCATACTCCAGCAGGGCCATGAAAACGAAGACAAAGCACCCCATTAGGTACATGTCAATGGCCTTCACATAAGGGATTTTAGGGAGAGTCTCTCGGAGGTGGGTGTTGATTGTAGTCATTGTAAGGACAGTTGTAATTCCTGGAAAAGGAACGACATTATACTAATTATGTTTCTACTTCCTTTCTGTTCTCATAATAACTGAAAATCTTAATTTTTATATTCCACATGTTAATTGGGCATTTATTATATACCAGTCCTCTAGTGGATCCTACATATATGCATATGTGAACTTAAAGTGAATATTAAACATTTTGGAAGATTTCCCTTAATTTTTTTCTACTCATAGATACGTATGTGAATCAGATGTTATATTAGTCATGTGCCTAAGGGCAGAATTAGAATTGAGAAGATCTTAGCTTAGTTCTATGACGAGATAGAGAAGAGATCAGGAGGTGGAGAATTTTGAGATCATTCCTGAAAAAAAAAAGTGCTTTCTAGGCAGCCAAGAGATGAAGGTCAAAAGTTAAGACAGACCTTATGGCACTGGGACTGCAGAGCACTTAATAGAAAGGTTGGGTTTAGGGAAATGTTCTCAGCCCATTAAAGGGAATTCAAGAAAATCAACACGGATACACTACAGGACAGGAAGGCAAGAACTGTGAAAGGGTAGGGATTAAGCACGGGCTGTCCCATGCAGATCCCCATGGGAGATTCACATTTAGGTTGTCAGACCAATCCATGTACAGGATGGAAGGAAGTAAGGTGAAGTAACAGCACCAGTTCTGAAATCAATGAATACATTGCACCGACAACAGAGATGAACTATTAACAACATTCAAAAATCAGAAGTATGGAGAGACAGAGAGCTGGAATCGCAGTTTTTCCTTTTTTTGAATTAGATAATTAGGTACCTAATGCTCAGATAAGTAAGTGTTATGAGATGGAAGGGTTCTACGGTTCCTTATGGGAAATGCCACACTGGGCCAGACTGGATCTTCTGTCTAGCTAAGTGGGTATCTCTGACAGTATGGAAGCAGCTTCTCTCCCAGCTATAACTGCAAAGTGAAGAAATGGGAAACTAAGACTTCTGAGCATGATGAGGTTGAGCTTGGTAGCGAAACAGTGACGTGAAGACAGACTAAGCTTAGAAGTCAACTGTAGGGTCACTATACCAGGCTCTTTTTAACACTGACATCTCTCTTTAAACATTAATAGCATGTCCTAAAAGTTAAATTTCATTTAAGGGCTTTCATTTAAGGGCTTTTAAGGGGCATGGTTTTGTCTTTTTTTTCTCTCTCTTCAACAATAGCTTCATGATTTTTATTTTTAATACATCCTTATGAAAAGTTAAATTTGAGATTTGGTTTTGCTTCAGAAAAATTATTTTACAATTCTTATGTCTTTTTTCTATGAGTCATTTTGAAATATTTTCTAATTTCATTTTTTCTCTATCATTTCAACTACTGTTAATTCTGTACTATATGTGTACACTGAAACAGTCAATATTGAATTTACCTCACATCAATCTCAATTACTTGTATTTGTGAATCTAACAGCAAATTGTGTACATAAACAGACATTTAGATTTTATTTAAAAAGTGAATTAATTATTCAGAGATCCTGAATAAAATGTACAACAGATTTTAAGTTCAGAAAAATGGGATATTCTCATTTTATTTAATTCAGCATATCTTTACTGAATACCATTTCCCCATGCAAGAGGCTTAATAAAAATAAATTGTAACTGAGGTCAGCTACACAGGAATTCTGTGGTGTTCCGGGAGTGTGTGTTACTGGAACTTGACTGCTTTGAGGGTCATCTTTCTCTTCCCTTCTGTCCTTAAGCTATGACAGTCTCATTTTAGCAGCACCCAACTGACCCATTTGAATCTGAAATTAAATCTTACCACTATTTTGCTCTGTGATGCTATCTTAAAAGCAAAGCTTTCACTACAGCCTACAAATTTTATTGTGCTGTTTTATTTTTTCTTCTCCAACATTATCTTTATTACAGCCAGGGACTCTTCATTGGCTCATGTTCCTCATGCTCAGTCACGCAGCTTGTTCCTGCTCTGGGCCTTTGTAGTTGCCTGAAGTATGATCAGCCAGGTGTCTGTATGGCTCTTCACCTTCTTCCAGTCATTGTTCCAAGGACAACTTCTAAGTGAAAACCGCCATGAGTATTCTAAACTGCACTTCCTAATACACCCAAACCCTCTCACCTTGCGTAATTCCCTCAGTGGTCTTTCCCTTTCATACATTTTGCATGGCTATTCAATTCATTGTCTATCTTTTACAACTAGACATGGCTTCCAGAAGACAGCTATGTGTCTCGTCTGGTTAGCACATTGTAAATGTTCAAAATAGTGTGTGTGTCTCTGTGTGCATGATAGTAGGGACTGAACCCAAGGACTTCATGTTGAGCAACGTTGTCAGTCCTTTATAATTTTTATTTATTTATTTATTTTTATTTTGAGACAGGGTCTCATTATATTACTAAGTTTAGTAGGCCGGGCTTGAAATTGTGATCCACCTGCCTCAGTTTCCACAGCAGTCAGATTACAGGTGAGTGCCATCATACTTACCTTCAATACATAGTTTCAAATAAATAAATGAGTGGCTTTCCTAAGGAAGTAATGAGTGAACTGGGCTCTCACGGTAAAGAAGTCAACAAATTTACACTTGAAAGGCATTAGTAACTCAAGGCTACATAAAATAATAAACTTACTGTATGTGGAGTTAAAAACAAAAACTTCAGGAAATAAAATTAACTATCCTTTAGTGTCATGACATTTTTTAAAAAATCAAGCATATGATATTTGATGCTACAGATAATTTTCCAGTGTTTTTACTCTATTGATTCTTGTCCTTTGTGTGTTGTTTGGAAACTTTAATAAGATTTCAGAATTCTTTTTGCTTATCCATTCACTGCACACTGTATCTCCTTGTCATACACTCAACGACAGAAAGATGTAGAGATTTCTTCTCAGGTAAAGAAGCCTAGAACAAAACTGAGCAATTATGCAAGCAATATCACATAAAATATGTTTCAATAAAAATACCAAAAGGAGGAAACTAATTTCATTACAAACATCTATATGCCTGATTTGGACATGGAAGAGCTTTAATTCACGTTTAGTTTATTTAAAGCTGAATCAGATCACACACAGTCCAAAGGCTGAGGTCCAGTCTGGTCACATATGACAAAAATGCATAGAGAAATGCATGCATGCCTGGCCGTGGAGGAAAACTACACATTCAGTCAGAAAATCACCTACCTAAGGCCACTCTGGCAGCGGAAGCATCATAATTAATCCAGAAGGAGACCCAGGAGAGGATGGTAATCAGGATGGAAGGCATGTATGTCTGCAGGATGAAGTAGCCAATGTTTCTCTTAAGCTTAAAGCTGAGGGACAATCTTGGATAAGAACCTAGATGACAATTTTAGAACATCATTATTGATCAATATTTACATGGCATGTTCCATTAAAGGTCTGTAAACAATTTGTACATCTTTTTAAAATTCAGTTTTAGCTCTTGGGAAATGGCACTATTTTTCTGCAAGAACATTCTGCAAACATTGGACTTTTAATTAGCAAGAGTTACTCAGTGTGGAATGTATACTGTATTTACCAATAATTAAAAAAATCCTTCCTCCCTCCTGCTCAGTCTGATCTACTGCCTTAAAGATAACCACTTTCAGTCATTGTGATGACCAGACAATTTGATAGCCTGCTTGCTCACTCTCTCAGTTGGAAATTCTTGGAATTCTTGGAAATTCTTGGAAATTCTCTCAGTTGGAAATTCTTGGAAATTCTGTCTAGAGAAGATATATAAGAGAGTGTAGTCCTACAACATAAACCAGTCACATTAATAAAGCTCAGAGAAAAGGATGCGTTTAGTATTTGAAAGAAGTCATATTTTGTCTTGGGCTAAGTCAAGTATTTTAATATGAAAATAAGATCATTGCAACTAGAAAATCATTTCCAAAGACTTTTGGGGATGTAGAGGACAGACCTCACACTTAAGAAAAGTTTCTGTTAAAGCCAGAAGCCACTTTCGACTTTTGCCAAGTCACATGGCTCTGGCTTGAAGTGGTTTGCAAAGATGTAAAGCATTTGAATCCTTAAACAGAAAGGCAAATCAAAGTACAGTTAGAGTATTAGCTATTTCTGTGCTTGCGGGATTCATTTCAATAAGAAAAAACTATAAAAAGAGATATTCCTGTAGGCTTGCTATTTCTTTATTCCACCAAATTAGTATCTAGGAAATAACTACTTTCCTTTTTTAATGTAAAATTTGAGCTGACAAATCAAACATGGCAGTCTCACCATTGTAAGAAGAAAGATGGCGAAGGAGTCAGAACAAACTCAACATCTGGAAGGGTTTTAGTAAAGATATGGGCAAAACTAAAAGGAAATTATAACCTTCTGAGGACAGTGTAAAATTTGCCTGATCTACTGTCTTTAGGGAATTTCACTGTGGTGAGTCTGGACTGCACCTCCACTTGGCAATCCTACTACGGTTCAAAGGACTATAATGAATTCTGTGGAAGGCAAAAATTTGAGGGAAAACTATGACCCAGGCCTTCTTTTGTTTTTGTATTCTGTCTCTAAAAATTAGTCCATTTTTCCTAGAAAATGTAAGGCATGGACTTGACCTTCTCAAGTCATGACCTTCTAGCCTTCTGGAAAAGAGCTGTGCAGGTTCTGCACACAGCAGCGGGCTTGATGGGACATGAGATTTTCAGCAGAATTACCTTCATGAGTTGTGTGCTGTCCCTGAGACAGAGCCCTAAGAGGAATGAACAACTTAGGACAAAATATGAAGGTCATTTCCCCTTATCCTTTTCTTTGATACGAACCTGTAGAAAAAACCACCTTCTTGGTGATAAGTTTGTAATCTACAATAGAGAACTGTGGAAGCTCAATCTTTGTTACTCCTGTTACTGCATTATCATCGCCACGCCAGTAAAACTCTATGTCATCAGTTGTATATCCATCTGTGAAAGGAAACAGACACCAACTCACAAAACAGAAACAAAAAGACCTGTTTAAAAGATCAAGTTTACCCATACAGCTACAGCTAAAAATTGTGATGACTTAAGTACACTAAGTATTTGAAGTATACTACCATATTAAAATCCAGCACAATGATTCATAACAGAAGTATAATTAGACCCACTTGGCACAACAAAAGCTGACAGAAGCAGCATATAATCTTCCTAAAAGTAGAAAATGGTACAGATGGGGCTTGAACTTAGGTGTATTTTGTTTTGCACCACATGATGCAAAACATGATCACATTATCACATTTAAAATAAGCTCAAGAAGAAAAGTTATTGACATTTTTAGATTAGTAGTTACCAAACTCTCTACTATAAAATATCTGAATTACAGTATTTTTGAATTTAACAGAAATTAATCTGAAGATATAATATTTTAAATATTTATATACATGATATTCACATCTGATTTGTAACATATCTACTTAAGAACACAAAACCAAAATTCAATACATTGTTGATTTGCATGGTTCTGAGGACTAGGTAGAAACATTATATATACTGTACATTACACATGTACAATGCATATAGGAAAGAATCTTCCATTCACCCAGCAATTCTTTACAAAACACTGTGCACAGTTTCTGTAGGAAGGACTTTTGTCTAATATAGATATTCACTCTGTTACAATCAGGCTTTCAGCTTATGGAACCTAGTAGAATTTTAACCAATGAGCACACACTTCTTACCTTAATAAAAATAATACGAAACTATACCAAATGCACATACGCTATAACAATGCATACAGGGAAGAATGCAAGAGAGTCAGTCCACTGTATATTGATAATATTTTACAAACTCATCCACTTCCTTAATTAAAAAGCATACATCATGTAATAAGAGATAAATATATCTCTTAAAAGAACATATGTATCTGGATAGCTGAATTTTTGCAAGTCTAAGAGGTAGGCAGGGTACATTTTATTCCCCCAATTTCAAAAGCAAAACAAAAACAAAAAAATCCCAAAACTTCTAAGCAAATTAAAGATATTGTATAAATTTTTGCCTTTTGATTTATGAGTAGTTAGTGTGACCTGGATGAAGAGGCTTTTCAATACATCACCTCTCTTTGCTCCAAAGACAGACAACACTAAATCTACTTAAAAATGGGAAAAAGGTTTTCTCATAGAAACAAGATACCCCCAATTTGAGAGTCTGCCATCATCTGCAACGTAACTCAGACAACTTTTTTAGAAATGTGGAACTTACTTTGTTCAGAACAGCAGTCACTTCATTTAACATGACATTACTTTTTGCTCCCTAGAGTTACTGGACACTTGAGGTTCTGGTACCACAAATATAAGATTGTGGATAATGAATGATGATTGTTAAGTGTTTCTTTACTTGTGAACACAATAAACAATATATACAAATCAAAATAGGGGCAATGGCTCCTCAAATCAAATGAGCTATATTGAAATGCATTGTAAAACTGAATTGGTAACATATAAAATGAGGATATTTATAAAGAAGCAGGTAATCATGACCCATTAAAGCAGTTCACAAGCAGCTTATAAGAAAAAAAAAAAAAGCCACCACTTACTGGTTGGGTCAGGAGGCCTTTTTAGCCAGACACTATCCAATTTCTCAGAGTTAAAGCCTCAAAACTGAAGTCATTAGCTTACATTATTTCACATGCCTAAGAATCCATGCTTGTCCAGCTTCTCTGGGACTATCTTGATACAAAACACTTAAAATCATCACATAATTAATTCACCTCCGATCATTCTGTTGTCAGGTAGGAAGCATGTAAAAAAATTGAGAGCCACCTGTGTAGCAGGTGAAGATGATGACGGTAATTAAAAGTAAATTTACTGAGTGTTGCCACTGATTTTACTTAGAATTCTGACTGCTTTACTTTCATGATACTATTGATATGCAATCTTTACCACAATAATCTTATGAGTAATAATTATGTATACTCTTTTAAATATGGAGTGTCCAGACAATAAGTTATTTTTATCTTTATTTTATGGTTCAGAAAACAATGGATCAGAGATTATATAGCTTGTTTACAATAACACATCTGAGTAATTAAGTAAAGAAGCACTTGCCTAGCAAGCACAAGGCCCTCGGTTAGATTCTCCAGCACCATATAAACCATGCGTGGTTGTGCATGCCCGCGATCCCAGCACTTGGGAGGCTGAGGCAGGAGGACTGCCATGAATTCGAAGCCAGCCAGGCCTACCTAGTGAGTTCAGGACCAGCCTGAACTACAGAGTGAGACTTTATCTCAAAAAAAAAAAAAAAAAAAGAATTGATATGTATCAGTGACAGGACCTATGTCAGTGGTCCCTAACCTTTTTAACACTGGGGACCAGTTCAGTTGCAGACCATTCCCCCGAGGACAGGGGGTGGACGTGAGGTGGGGTACCTGTTATGCATAGGTTTCATAGGTTGCTATGCACAGGTTGTTGGAGACTGGCTTTAATGTGGTGAGCTGCAGCACGAGGGGAGCAGAGCGTGAAGCTCTGTCTCCTGTCAGATCAATAAGGGCACCAGAACCTAACAGGAGCATGCTACCAGGAGTCCGAGTTTCTTCTAAGCTCAGCCCCTGCTCACTGTTCATCTGGCCCTGCTGCCTGATCCTTCCAAGGCCAAGCCTGGCTCCGGTCCGTGGCTCACGGGTTGGAGATCCCAAACATTCAACTGACTCCCCTCAAGACAAAGTTGTTCTACAAAATCTTCTCTCTTGGTAGTGTAAAACCTATAATATGTTCAAGAAGTTAAATATTCATATTTATGCAAAAAGGGCAGCCATCTTTGAAAGGGAGTAAGAAACAAAGCAATCTTTCACTATGTCCCACAAACACCAGGCTAAACTAACTGATGTTTCATACTTCCGGTCCTCTAGCTTGCTCTCCTCCATACCCTCCTCATTAATGTAAGTCTTGGAACAGAAGTTATTTATAGGCAGAGTGATGGGGATATCTAGGCATTTCAACAAGGTGTACAGTAAATCAAAAATGCTGATTATTTGTTCAAAAGACAGATATATGATTAAGAAGTATGTACATATTTTTGTCAAAGTGCCAGGTATTTAGTAGTGTTTACTATGCTATACCTTGTAATAAACTGACAGTAAATATGATTAAATTAATACAGTACTTATTTAATACATGTGTAGATTTGGGTACACGGTTCATGAGGATGTTTTATCCAGATTGTTTATCCATGGTGAGGCTATTCATGTGTTCACATCTCATTCCCTGGGCTCCTACCATGGTGCCTGGCATACAGTTGGCACCAGACATTTTCGAAGTGAATAAAAAATGCCTGCAGTTTTGGTTTCTCACAACTTGAGACCATCGTGCTCAGTGAAGTGAGCCAAACACAAAAGGTTGTTTTTTTTTTTGTTTGTTTGTTTGTTTGTTTGTTTGTTTGTTTGTTTTGAGACAGGGCATCACTCTGTTGCCCAGGCAAATCCTGAATTCACTATGGAGCCCAGAATAACCTTGGACTCACGACAATCTCCCTGCCTCAGCCTACTGAGTTCTGGTATTACAGGTGTGCACCATTATGGCTAGCTCTCTATGGTGCTGGGGAATTGCAGTCAGGGTCTTAGGCTTCAAGCATTTAACCACTGTGCCATTCCTCCAGCCAGTACATATTTCCAGATAGTAGTTCTTCCTTAAATTTCCTCACCATTTTTCTATTTTCTCACCTATACACTGGGATAATAATAATATACTTCAAGACTTGAATTATAGCAAGAAAAAATATGATGTTTAGAATAGTACTTGGCTGTTAATGATAATTTAAAAAATAAAAATTAAAAGACATTTAGTTGTATACCACTTTGTTGTTATTTAATGAACACCTGCAAACATTTGCACAATAACAATAAAAAATGGCTATCTGGCATGCATATGCGACTTTCCAAAGTGCTTGAAAACTGATAAGGAGATATTTAACAGATTATTTGGATGTTTTGGGTTTTGTAATGTCACACAGTGAAATAGCACATTGTATGTACATGCATTTTGGCTACTGCTGATCTTAAGAAGTCAAATCTTTTTGATAGTATTTTGATTAAACAGTATAGAATGCCCCAACTGGAAAACAATGTATCCTCTTAAATCATTAGTTTCGGAAAATGAAAGACTAATCACCCATAACCAAGCCGAGGGGTCAAATTCAAATGCCAGTTGGACCCAACAGCCTCATGTGTTTGGAACTGTGTGTTGTTGACTTTTGGGCCAGGAAGAGAGGCACCCACCCTGGGAGGGGGAAATAGCAACCTGAAGTTATTAAAGAAAGGAAGAAGAAACACTGTTACAGCTTCTTCCTGGGAAAGCCCTAGCCTTTGCCTGAGTCTTCAGACTCACTTGGCTTCTGTCTGCAATGGGGTGAGCAGCTCACCAGCCTCTGCATGGTACTTCCACCATTGCTGGCCGCCAAGAAACTGACTGTGTGAGACTTTTAGAAACTCTGAGCCAAATAAATCTTTCCTCCCTTAAATTGTTGATATCGGGTATTTTGTCACAGTGATGAAAAAGTAACTAAGACACTAGTTCAGTGGACTACACAGGATTAGTTTAAAGCAGCCCTAGTTTTCTTCATACTTCGTCTCTGGAGGAATATTTAGCAGCCTCTCAAAGTCATTAAAAACTAAAACAAAGCATATGCAAATATATATGGCCTTATTTTAAAAGCTTTTATGATTATAATGAGAGAAAAATTATAAATTTCTCTTAAAAGATATCAAAAAGAGATGCATTGAAGCGCTTTGTTCATGTATTGCAAATCAAACTAATCTTTTATATTTTATTCATGAATTTCTAGAATCTAAGTCACCAAATTATTTTGTATTGTTATCATCAAAAACATAACCCACATAGCACATTCAGAGGGCCCGTGAATAAACCAAAATATAAATTCATTGTCAAACACCTGGAGTAACTACAGTTATGTGAGATGTTGTTACAAGGCTCTGATCAGGAAGGAAAAATATGTACATGCATAACTCTACATATGAAATGAATGACAGATGCAACCTCATTCACAGCCTGGTAAAGGCTTGTACTACACATGATCTAAGGAGTAGAAATGTCATTTAAAAGACATTCACATAATAACTAAACATATTTTTATAGTTAGGATATTATTTGATTATATAGCAGAGTATTTTAAAAAGTCTTTTTGCTGACAGTCTGTATGCATATTTTGGTGTTTATTAAACAAAAATTCCATTTTAGAATAATCTCACTGTACTAAAAATATGAATCCATATCCAGCCATCCAGCCATGAAACCACAGACACCAATGAGAACACTGGGAAGTGAATGAGTGAATGACCGATGCTATCGTTTATTTTTCTAGTAGGATACTGAAGTATCTCGTTGCTCTCTTGTTACTTATTTAAACTTCATTTCTCAAAGGGATTGGTAAATGTTAGTGGGCAGTTATGTATTCTGTACCTCCCCCTGTATCCAGGATAAGAACAGCTGCATAGCAATTGCTGTCATCTGTTAATTTTCATCAACATAACTGATGAGCAATGATTTAAAGTCAATGTATTTAGGAAAGTTCACAACAGACATGTGTGGTTTCAACTTGGAAGAACCATTTTAGGAACCATCTAAATTCAAATTTTCTTACTTTTAGGTATGTATCAGAACTTTCAAAATTTTTCCAAATAAAACATCATCTCTTAAAAATTAATAAAGAGCTTTTTAGTAGAATTTAAATATTATGGTTTTATATTATTACTCAGTAATATTAAAAACTATTAGTAAATCTTAATTTCTATTCTAATAAATATTAATTCTATGATATACTTCAAAAAAATGGTTCCATGATCAATGTATTTGAGAGTAAAAGTACATTTGGAACCCATTATATACAATTATAAAATATTTGACATAGTAAGAGGGAGGAAATTCTACAAAGAAGTAGTAACGTAATTTTACTTACCCCTGCCATAGCCAAACATATAGGACCAGATAAACTTTATTAGCATATAAAATATTCATAGGCATAATCATTTCATAAAATACATGATTAGAATAGTTCACACACTTCAGGAAAGCCACACACAGCACTTAGTTATATTTCCTAGCTCCTTCCTAAAAATAAAATAAAATAAAATGAAAACTTTAGGCAAGCATTTGAGAAGGCCCAAAGTTCTTCTGAACCAGATCTCGCTCCTTTAGCAGATTAAACATGGTTTTTCTCCAACAAGAGACAGAATTGTCTTCTAATGTACTAAGTCAGATAAATATTTCAGGGAAAGAGCACAATTAAATGGTTAGCAAATATTCTTCTCATGTTTTACTTGAGTGACCATATTAGAAGCCTATCAGTTCCCAGAGTGAACTCCACTCCATGCAAGGTTTCTGTGTTGTAAAATAATAGTATAGGACTGTATACAGTCAATGCTAACGTCATCTGGATTTTTCGAGAGGCTACAGCAGATATTTCTGTGTCCACTCTAGCTCTCTGAATTCAACAAGGGAAGTGTGCCAAAAGCACTCTGAGTGATTGCTCTGACTCCTTAATTGCATCTATTCTTCACTTGCTCTTTAGATGGACTGATAGACCCAATGTTCTGCTGTCAAATCATTTCTGGAAGCAGTTCAAAATAATTGGCATAGGCTAGATCAGGCTTGATTACCTAGTGCTATCTTAGTAAGGGACAGCAAGTCATGGCCAAGCATTCAGCCTGCAGCAAAGATAACCTATTTTTCTTCTGTGTAATTATCATTTTTTAAAAATTCAAACCTATGATGTAAGAGAATGGAAAATTTATTATCCTCAAGGAAAATGTCAAAATGTGGGATTTAAAGACAGTTTCTCCATTCAGATTTTAATGGACAATCTCTTGTCAAAGCAGGGGAGCCAAAGGCTCTGGTGGTTGTTTCTGCAAGTTTAGGTCAATATGATGTGTTTTGCAAAATGCCTTTGTGGTTGTTTGGAGAGGTGAAGCAATTAATGTAATGAACTAGGTTTTAAAAAATGAAAAACAGTAAATGAAAAGAGCCACAAGAAAGAATAGTCACAGCTGCCTACTGTAGAGACCTATGTAATGAACACTTTGTTAAGTTCTTGACTTAGTTTAGTCTCTACAAAGACCTGGAGAGGGTTATGGATACTGAGATTCTTCCCCTGTAACCAGGTTGGACTTGTTCAGCTGTAAGAGCCTCAGTCCTAAAATTATACAGAACTAGAAACCTTTTGAGTAAGGCATAGGCCAATGCTTCTCAAACTTCATGTTCACAGATATCACCTAAACATCTTGTTAAAATGTAGATTCTGATTTAGTAAATAAATCCTGGTTTCTGCACTTCTCACCAATTTCCACGTGCTACTTTACAGCATGAAAATTAGTTACCATGCCATGAGAGTCACACAAAGAATCTTGTCCAACCCAGGTAAGAACAAGATTTCTTTTGCACAAAAGTTTTAAAAGCATCTGTGTCTACCTTTTTTCAGAGGTTCACTCCTTTCCTATCTGGCCTTTCCTTCTCTTCCTACTCTGCCATTCATGTTTGGGCCATTTTATGTTATTATTTTTGTACATTTTATAAGAGAGGCACCCATCTATCGTTAATCTTTTGTGCTTGGTGTATTTCACTGAGCATTATTGACTCTAGGTGGCCCCATTTTCATTTAAATACTTCCTATTTGTCTTTCTATATGGCTGCATAGTATTCCATTGTGCATAGGTACTACATCTTCTTGAACAAATCCAATGCGAATGGGCAGGTAAGTTGCTTCCAGAGTTTGGCTATGATAAATTGTGCTGCTATAAACATGGATGTGTCCTTTGGTATGTTGACTTTATTTCTTTTGGGAATATGCCTAGTAGGGTAGAAGCTGGATCAAACGGAATTTCCATTTTCAGCTTTCTAAGAAAATTCCAGAATGCTTTCCATAACGGTTATACCAGTTTGCATTCAGCAAGAATCAACAAATGAACTACATTTAACTATCTTAAGTTGAAAAGCATTTTTACAGCAAAAGAAACAATCAGCAAGGTAAGAGACAACCCGAAGCGGGAAAAGATATTCACCAGTAACACTTCAGACAAAGGATTAATATCTAGGATATACAAGAAACTGAAAAACATAAAACCCCCTAAAATAAATGATCCCTTCAAAAAGCGGACAGCTGAAATGAAACTTCTCAGAAGTACAAATGGCCAACACACATATATGAAAAGTGTCCTTCAATATTGGTCACCAGAGAAATGCAAATAAAAACAGCATTGAGGTTTCACCTCATTCCAGTCAGAATGGCCTTATTGTACTTTAGATCTGGAATATCCAGACTCATGTATTTGAGTGTTATAGATTGTCTATGGAACCATGTAATGTTGGGAAACTGTGGTCTAGTCTGGTGGGGTGGATTACGGGCATGTAAATTGAATTATTGGCATATAAATTGGATTATAGACATGCAGTGGGGGTTTAGCACACCTTCTACACCTGGATCTGGGGGGCGGGGGGGCGGCTGATAACTGGGAGGAAACCTGGAAGGACATATAAGCTGCTTCCCGGTCTTAGCCACCAGATTATCAAGAATTATGTTGAGTTCTTCGCTGTGACTTCTCTCCCCTTTAATGCAGATTTTAACTCAGAGGTGCAAGTGCATTCAGAGCTTGCCGAATTGAACTGTCAACATGCTGATCCCTTTGTCTGTTGTCAAGCAAATCTTCCCTGGGATATGGTGAAGAGGAGACACCATTTACCGAATTGTAAGATGGTTGAATGCAAGGCTGAATGCCACTTGTGGCTTGGGATGTGGATGTCCTGTGCTCCAGCCTCAAAGTGTTTTTAAAAGAAGTCAGTGCTGTTAGAATCAGTCCATTAAAGAGAGCTATCAGGTTATAGCAAAGACACACATGCTGAAGCCCAGTTTCTTAGGCTCTTGACTTTTAATACATATTGTCGTTCCTGAAGTGCACAAAAGTATCTCTTCACTGGCCACATCTCCGTGACAATGACTTTCTCTGGGCTTACAGACTTCGGAAACCGATCTGCCACAACAGTCTCCAGAGGGAGCTGATACCTATAGCTCAGATGCAATAAAACTCTCTGGTGAATCTTGGATAGAGTCACACAGAAGCATCCATTAGCTCAAGAGTGATAATGGAAGATGTTTAAATTAACAAGGCCAATTGAATGGCCAAGCAAATACACACAGCTGTGCAATAAAATGCCATCAACTGTTACACCAGCCCATCTGCTTTCTACTAAGGGGTGGCAGAGGAAAAGGAGGTCTAGCTGACTGACATGGGAAGTGGATCGGGCCTCTCCATCTTTTGCATATCTTCACTGGGGCACAGGGTCAGCTGAGGTCTTGCCCAAGGCAGGGAAAGCAGGATTGTCTTGCAGAGGAATTTTGGTTCTACAAGGGGTGTTGTTCTGTCATTAGGGACAGTTAGCAAGTATCCTGACTAGCAAGAAAAATTTTTATATTGTTCCGACACTCCAGATATAACCCCAAATTGTTCTTGTATAATGTCCTCTATGAACATTCAATTCATATAAATTATATGGTGAAAAACTGGTCTCTTTTACTCACCTATGAGTTCTTACTTAAACAAAGAGAATACATTCTTTATATTTAGAGCTATAGCTTTGGAGCAGAAAGGTGGTATATATATATCAGATATTAGTAGGTATGTACTGCGAGAGACTGAAATTGTGCTCAATGAAAAGGGTACCCTGAACAGCAGGAGGGAAGTGTGGGGGCTGCCAGGAGACTTTAGTAGGCAGACATGCGTAGTTAAATATCACACTGGTACGTTGTCTGTGGGAGTCTGCGGGAATTCACTGAACTGAGCTACAGCAAAGGCTCTATAAAATGGAGACCATCTTAGGTTTCTAAAACTTTTCTTGTGTAAGGCCAAGGCCAGCCCTTAATACAGCCCCTGGCATACAAACTATGCTCTTCATCTTCCAGATGAAGAATGTGCAGTTTATTGTCACTTGCCATAACGTCAGAAATGGGACTTGAACTCAATGCTCTTTAACACTAGAATCTAGTTTCTTGGTCAGTACGTTTACCGTCTTGTACTATTACCTGAAGCTGTTTTTGAATTATTCTGTAGTAGTAGAGAAATGTTTCTATAATTCTTCTCCTGACTGTATACAAACCATTTTGCAGTGTGAATTTGAAGTTCTAACAATGTCGCACAACTCAGTTCTGAGCTGCCTTCACATTTGTTTTAATGTTAAGTAGTGACACTGAGATTGTTTTGAGCTCAGGCTGCAGTAGGTTTTGCAGCTCCTCTTGCCCTTTGGGAATCCTGGTGCTGTCACAAGATAATGAGGCCCTGGGTAGCCTGCAGGGTGATGAAGGACACAGGATAGTTTACTTCATCCTGCTCATCAGAGGGTAAGCCCTAGCTTACCTAAGTGAGGAAAAGGGACGCATGCAGTGGCCCAACTAATATGACCTGAGCCTGGCTTAGACTGGCAGGAACTCCCAGCTGACCTGCAGCCTTCCAAGCAATATAATAAAGTTTTTTTTTTTTTTTGTTTGTTTGTTTTAATCCACTTGATTTTAGGTTAGATTTCAAGGAGCAGTAGCCCAAGAAGAACACCAGATTCTGGGTTTTGTTTAAAACAGAAGAAACTTTTCTTTCCTCCATGAAGTAGTATAGTATGTACGATTTCAATGTTATAGTAATGCAGCTATATATATCTTTTCAACACGTATACTTATACATGTAAAGAGTGAGAATACTGTTTTAAACTAAATTTCTGTTCATCTCTGTGATGTTAAAGACTTAACAGATACAGCTAGGTTTTCATATTTGCCTCTGCATTCAACTGTTGCTTTTTTGTCCTTTTTTGTTATTTGATGCAGGACCTGGAAGACAAGATCATATATTGAAGCAGAATAAAAGCAAATAAGGAAATTAAGCCTTCATATTGTTATGAAATGAGCTTCAATCTGAAAAGCTGACTGAAAGTATCTGGGATACTCAGTGTTCTCCAGGCAATACTTTTAGAATTACTATCCCAGGGCACTTGTAATCTGAAATTTTATGATTTAAATAAAACTATAAACCACATAAAGCTATAACCACCATTTAAAGGTTAAATGATTAAAAATTACCCCAAACTAGCAACCTCATTTTTCTTTGTACTAGAAATAAAAATTATTCAAATATACTTTACTTATGACAGTGATATAGTATTGACATTAGTGGATCAATATTAGGGGTGTTTAGATTGATATATTGATAGTGTAGACAAGATCTTTAATATTAAGAGTAAAATAGCTTTTTATGTCTTAGATTATAATGTTATTGCAGATTTTCACTCATGTTAATGGCTGAATAGACACTGATCTTTTTAAAATATATGCCGATGGTTAGCTTGTCTTTAGACTAACACTAACAGTACTGTAATCTATATTTCCCTCAATGAAAAGTCAAAGGGAACAGGTAACCAGCAGAAGGCTAGAGATTTAGAAGATTCTCTATACTAATAACTGAGTAAGCTAAAAATGGGCATAAACATTAAACTCGATGTGAATTCAAGGCAGTTCCAAGGGAGGATATAATCTAATGGAAGATATCTCCATAGTAGACACAGAGTTCACCAACCAATCCTGATCTATAATCAACAGCAGCAGATTTTTGGGAAAACAGGGCAATAAGTCACCCAGAAAAAAAAAAAAAAACTAATTCCCCAGAAGCTAATATTACAGGCCCTGACAGAGTGGAACCTGTGGGAAAGAAGTCAAAAGACAAGTGCACTTACTGGCCGGTCAACTCAAACAAGATATGCTCAAACAAATGCAAGAGGTGCTCAGCAAAATCAAAAAGGATTTAACCAAACAAACAATAGTGCTGTTTGTAAAAACTTAATGATTATGTAGAAGATACAAATAAAAAGATAGACAAGGTAAGTCAAGAAATGAAGGGCTATTTCAGTAGAGATGTAGAAAGACTGAAAGGATTCAAAGCTGAATCCCAGGCAGTGGAAAACTTATTTAAAGACATTAGAAATCAGTTCAGGCATTAAGAGGAGAGAGCACCAGACCTTGAGGATAAGACTGACAAGCTGAGTCATATTTCAGTGGTGGCCAAAAAATCAGAGGACAAAAAGGTGATTACATGCAACAGCTGATGAACAACTCAAAAGAGAGATAATCTCAAAATTTTGGTGAGTGTGAAACAAAATGGAGGACAGCAAAGAAAGTTTAAGAATAGATTCAATGGCATTTTAGTAGAAAATTTCCAAAATCTGGGAAAAAAATTAATATTGAGTTGCTGCAGACATACAGAACACTAACAAAGATCTTCTTCACATTATACTCAAAATACTAGACAAATGTCAATAGCTGCAGGCAAAAGCCAGAAAATAACCTACAAAGGCAAACCTTCAGAGTAACTACGGATATCTCAACACAAATCTTGAGAGTCAGAAGGTTATGGAGCAAACTATTTCAAGCTCTAAAAGAAAGTTAGTGCCAACCTAGATTGTCTTACCCAGAAAAATTATCCTTAAAATACAGGAAAAAGTTAAAATTTTCCATTATAAAGAACACCTAAAGAAACGTATGACCACAGGATCAGCTTTGCATAAAAGAATTAAAGAAGTCTTAGATATAGATAGGGAAACTAACAGTAAGAAGAACCTAGGGAAAAAAAGAAATGAAAACAAAAAGAGGAGAATGATCTAACCAGACTGAAGAACGAATAACACCGAAGAAATGTGATGACAACAGGATAGGGCAAATGTATACATCACTATGACAACGGTCAATGTTAATTGTCTCCACTCTCCCATCAAAAGACACAAATTGGCATATTGTAGCAAAACAAAACAAACAATAGCAAATAAAACACAATTTCTCACTTGCAAGAGATGCACTTTATCCATAAAGAAATACATGAGCTAAAAATAAAAGGATGGAAATCAATATTTCATGTAACTGGGCCTAGAAAACAAGAAAGGGTAGCTATATTGTTCTCAAAAGAGCAGATTTCAAGCCAAAATAGATAAGAAGAGATTAAAAATGGACAATATATCCTAGTAAAGGGAACAATACATCACCAAGAAGTTACAATTATCTATATATATATATATATATATATATGTATATATATATATATATATATATATATATATATACACACACACACACACACCCAACATCAGAACAACCAGTTTTATAAAACAAAATCTACTGGACATGAAAGGACAAATACACTTCGATATAAGTATATTAGAAGATTTCAATACCTCTCTATGAAAAGAAACAGGCAATTAGGCAAAAAATTAGCAAAGAAATATTAAAGTCACACTACGGAACATTAGGACTTAAATGATATTTACAGTGTTCTAACCAATATTGACAGGATACACTTTTATTTTTTTTCAGGACTACATGGGACTTCTTTCCAAACAGACCATATTATAGGCCAGAAGCCATGTTTAAATAAATACAAAGGAATTTAAATCATTTCTTATATACTTTTAAATAACTGTGAATAAAATAAAAACCAAGAGCAAAAGACACTACAGAAACTATGCAAACTCTTGAAGACTAAATAATATGTTATTGAACAAACACTGGGTCACAGAAGAAACCAGGGAAGAAATTGAAAACTTCCTGGAGTCAAATGACAACGGAAGCATACCATACCTGAATCTATGGGACACGATGAAAGCTTTACTAAGAAGAAAATATATAGCTATGAATGCATACATTAAAATACAGAGCAATCTCATATAAGCACATCTAGGTTCTATAGAAACAAGAACAATACAAATTTGAAAGTAGTAAAATAAAAGAAATTATAAGGATTAGAGCAGAAATTAATAAAATTTTAAAAATATGAAATACCAATGAATCAAAGAATAGGTTTTTCAAAAGAATAAAGATTGATAAACCTGCAACCAAACTAATTAAAAGAAGGAAAGAAACAACTCATCAATGCTATCAGAAATGAAAAAGGAGAAATCACAATAGATAAGGAATTATTTTAAAAACTTATACTCCAACAAATGGGAGAATTTTGAAGAAATGGATAAATTCATAGACATGCTAATTACCGAAATTGAATCAAAAATTTAAAAATGCAAAATTGATCAATAACAAGTATTCAATTTGAGGCAGTAATAAAATCTCTATCCACAAAGAAAAGTTCAAGACCAAATAATTTAACACATAAGTTTAGCTCAGTACTTCAGAGAAGTAATATGAGTAATATGAGCTAACATCATACTTCTCAAATTGAAAGACAGGGAAACTTCTGAAAACTAACACTACCTTGATAACAAAGGCAGACAAAGTCTTAACAAGGAAAGACAACTATAGGTTAATTTCCTTAATGAATTTATATAGAAAAATACTCAACAAGATATTGGTGAACAAAGTTCAACAAATCATTAAAAAGGTCATACATCTTGATCAAGCTGGGTTCATCCCAGGGATGCAAGGATGATTCAACATATTTAAACCAATTGATATAATACACCACAAAAATGAGGACAAGCACAAAAATCACATGGTCACCTCAATAGGTACAGTAAGACCCTTTGACAAAAATCCAACATTAACTCATGGTTGAAAACCCTGAGGAAAATAGATATAGAAAGACCTTACCTAGAGCTGACAGAAGATATATATGCAAAACCTACTGCCAACATTGCACTAAATGAAGAAAACTTGAAAAGGTTACCCTTTAAGTCAGGAAAACAAAACAAAACAAAACAAAACAAAACAACAACAACAACAACAAAGACAAGGCTGTCCATGTCCACTACTCTTCTTTAATACAGTACTTGAAACTATAGCCAGAGCAATCAGGCAAGAGAAGGGAAAAGAGGGAAGACATATTAAAAAGGAAAAACTTTTAACTACCACAATTTGCAGACGACATTATTCTCTATATGGAGGACTCCAAAAATTTCACCAGAAGACTCTTAGAACTAATGAATAAATTCAGTCAAGGATACAAAATTAACACCAAAAGTCAACAGTGTTCCTCTTCACTAACAGTGAACTTGTTCCGAGATATGAGAACAATAATAAATAGCTCTTTTTAAAAATTTAAATACCTAGGAATAAACCTAACCAGAAACTAGAAGAACCTATAAAATGATAAGTATATCATGCTGCAAAAAAGATGATGTTAGAAGATGGAAATACATCTCCTGTTCCTGAATAGACAGAACAAATATTGTCAAAATGACCATGCACCGAAATGATGTATAGATTCAATGAAATTCCTATCAAAATTGCAACATTTTCCACAGAACTAGGTAAAACAATGTTAAAACTCATGTGGAACCAAAAGAGACCCAGAATAGCCAAAGCAATCTTGACGACAAAAACGGGATTAAAAATAAATTTAAAAATTTAATGTTCCTGGGAAAATAGATATTTTGAAGACGTCAATTCTTTTCAAATTTTCACATTTTATGAAATTCCTATGAATACAAATTTTGCTTTTAAAAGACCATAAAAGGTAAACATTTTGAATCAATTCAGTACATCAAAGCAGTTAGGACAGGAAAACTAAAAACATGTCCAAATATCAAACTGTAATAAATTTGTTTGTTTTGTTCACTGTTGAAATCCATGGCACTGCTTGAACCTGGTAGTCCTCAATACAAATTTTTAAATAAACATGTTGATTCTTTCTTTCTTTCTTTCTTTCTTTCTTTCTTTCTTTCTTTCTTTCCTTTTTTTTGATAGTATCTCACTCTATAGTCTAGGTTGGTCCTGAACCCTCCAGGCTGGCTTCAAACTCACAGCAATTTTTTCCCCCTCAGCATCTCAAGTGCTGGGATTAGAGATGTCAGCCACCATGCTGGCTTATGTGGTGCTGGGGAAGAACTCATTGATTTTTATTTTTGCCGATTAACAACTTTCACAAGAGATGATACTGACTTCATCATCTGACATGTTCAAAATAAATCGAAAACACCTTCAGTTGATTCAGTAGCTTACAATCAGACAACTGAGTTCTTTTAAAATGTTGGACTCCAGCCACATCAAACATGCTGTATAAGTACTCAGAAAGATTTCCTGATGGTCCTTTACTTAGATGAGCTTTTCCATATTATAATACATGTGAATATGTTGGTCTTACTGAGTATTCATCTTACAAAGGCATAGATCTTCTCAGCTCACTCTGTGCAACAGGGGTGGTGATACCTGTATGTAATGATTTATTTTACCAAAATATCTTATTTAAAAATGACTTGGATTATTAATTTGAAATTAAGTTGAAATACCAGCTTTAACACAATTCTGTTATCTTTATTCTGTTATCAACCTCACATTTTTCCAACATTACCAAGCACAATGGTGAATTTTTTAAAAAAATTAATATATGTGTATATATATGTGTGGATATATATATACATTATATGTTTAGATAAAGCAAGAATGAGATTAATAAATTTAAAACCAGAGTTGAGCTAATTTTATATTTAAACAGGATTTAATGAAGGCAAAGGTATATCAGCATCTTGCTACTTTTTTCAGATTTGCAAATTTACTCAGATTTAATCAAACTTGCTTGAACAAAATAGATATTTTGAAGATTAAGTGCAATAAAGAACAATCAGAATAATTTAGCAACTTTTGACATTAGGGATATGCTTTCCCAAGCCCTATGTGGTCGGGATCTCACCCAATCTATTTTGCAATTTGCTAGAGATGTACCACGTTAGAGGTAAAGGCTCTAATAGATAAGTGACTCTTCCCTTACCTCTTCCATGGTAGATTATACTTGGGTGGATTCCTGCTGTAGACTGTATCAATCATATTCTCTTGCTGAGAATCTAAATTTAAGATGCTAAGTGGGTGAGTCAGTTAATTTGTCAGTGGAATATGAAAAGTTTATGATTTGGTTAAGGGAGGGGGATTAGAAACAGATCAATGTTTGTTATGAGTAAACAGAAGTCAGCGTGTAGAGGCAAAACAATAGAGTAGAGATGCCAGGGGAAAATGTGCACTGGGCTTCAAGAAAGTGCTTCCCATCTGTGGAAGATTGTTCCGGGTGAAGACAAGAGCCAATGCAAAGAAGCGTAGCCAGGACGGTGGATGGTCTATTGGAAGAACTGAGAAATTCAGCATGGCTGGAATGGAAGGAGCAAGGAGATGGAGTAGGACGTGAATACAGGGGTGCTGAGGGGAGCAGGTTGACCACACAGTCTCACATGCTACTGTTTGACATGTGGCTTCTATTCTGAGTGAGGGCCTTGAGCAATGTAAAGATGTAACCTGGCATGTGGGTCTGAAGAACTGGTTTTTACTTCTACATTGAAAATTTTCTACATGGATGCATTCAAGGCTGAAGAAGAAGAGCAAGCAGACGACCTGCAGAAATCCAAGGGAGCGGTGGGAGCACCTCAGATTAGGGTGGGAACCAAGTAAATGAGTTGTGGAATGTCTGAAACACTTTGAAGTCCCAGGAAACAGCATCGCATGTAGGATGTCAAAGAAATAAAGTAGACGGATTGTAACGTCCCGGTTACTGCAATCAAGTGGAACCACGAGTTAGCATTAAGTAGGAAAGGGAGGGTCTCTAAGTATTGCAGGTTTGGGAGAGAACATATTCAGTTTTAGACACACAAGGTTACAAATAAATGATGTACTTTGGTTTTGCAGAATTAGTTTGGATTAAATATTTGAGTGCAACCAATATACTGATATTTAAAGCCATACGATTTTATGAGATTATTCAAAAATGATTAGAAATATGTCTAATTCCTCATAATTGCTCACAGATATGAGATTATCCAATTATGAGATTATCCAAAAACGATTAGAAATATGTCTAATTACTCAGTCTTGGTGTATACTTTTATTAAGAATGTAGCTCGAAGCAGGAGCGACCTTAAGAAGATGGACTGACACTGAATGTAAGGTAAGAAAGAAACCTGGAGAGGGGGATTCACCAATAAGGTCAGAGGAAGAAAATGTAATGAGAAGAGAGTAATCAACGGTTTCAAAAGATGCTGCCTTAAAACAGGTCACACAGATGAAAAATAAAATTATAATTTGAGCTACTATAAGGCAGTCCTGGTGGCATAAATCTATATTTTCAGCACCAGGGGAGGCAGAGGCAAGGGGACTGCAAGTCTGAGACTAGCATGGGCAACTGTGCCTCAAAATGAAAAACAAGAACAAACAAACAAGCCAAAAAAAGGCGGGGGGGGGGGGCTGCACGTGTAACCCAGTGCTGTGGTTCAGGGCATGACTCTCAGCACCATAAAGATATGCACAAAAGCAGCATAAGGTCATTTGGAGCCATGAAAACTACACTCTGGAGTCATGATGAAAGGAAAAGGCATGACAGAAAAAAATTTTAAAATAAAAAAATAACTAAATAAATTTTGCTACAAAAAGAGAGAAGTGGCATGGTGGGTAGCAGTGTGTGTTACAAAATTATTTCTTTAATGTAAGAAGAAATAACAGCTTTCTTCTAATAGTATCAGCATGGTAGTAAAAATAATGGAAGAAGGCAGGGGAACAGTGAGAAGACTCCTTGGAGTGGATGAGATGAAGTGACTGTATTTAGACAGAAGCGTGCGGACAGTGGACTAGGAGGCACGAGAGGGTGCGGGTGTTGGGTGGGAGGCAGGCCTTCTGCAGAGCCCGCGATGCGCTTCTCTGATGATTCAGTGTTTTTAGTGAGGCAGAAAGGAAGGTCATCAGCTGAGAAGGAAAATGGTGGGGGCAGTGCTGGGAAGGTAGGAGGCCGAGAGTGGAGCAGGGAAGAAATGCTATGGAGAGGACGGGACAGAGATAGCTGCTGCCATTTAGCCGAGGATAAGTGGAGCAGGTAGGTGTAACACTAATCAAAGGCTCAGCTGAAGTTTGGTCATAGATTTAAAGTAGTAATAGGCACTGTCTTTTTACTTGAGCTAGCTCTAGATTTTTTTTTTTGGGTATCCTAAACATCTTCACCAGAATATAATATATCATGGAAACAGCTCTGCTTCCTGGGATATCTGTAGGTGGCAACTTTTTATTTTGATATTTTATTGATTAAAATCTAGGATATCATTATGTATGTCTTTTTTTTTCTTCTGGATGAGGGAAACCCTAATTCATATCAAGTGCATCTACATGTATCTAAGTACACTTATTCTGAACTTTTATAAAGATTTGTGGCTATGATATATTTAAAAGCAATGTATTCTAACTCAAAAACTTGAATTGAAAATACTATTTTGCTTTGCCTGTATCACTTTATAAACCCTCTACTATGAAGAGTTGACAACACAATGTGTATCCTTAGGAACTTTATAAAACAGCACTGATACATGTCTATAAACCTCAGGTTTATTTTAGTATTTTCAATAGCTAACCCAGATTACAGCATCCATCAAAAGCAGACAGCTGTATCCCCATCCCTCACACAGATACACAGACATGACATTCCTAAACACACAGTATATTTCCCTCGGGGCATAATGATCACAGAGGAAAGGTTTGTCTTTGCTAGAATGTTAATAATGATGATGACCCCAATAAACAATAATTCTGTTTTTGAAACTTTATCATACACTATATTAAACTTGTACAAACAGTTTAATAAGCCTAAAATTATCTATTAATACAGGCACTCTATAAATGAGTTATTTTTATCTTCATTTTGACTCACAGAATATCAAAAATGTTAGGAACTGAAATTTTCATTATGGTACAAAGCCAAGGAAAGATCAAAGAGTCTGTTAAGAAGTCATGCTCTCAATGCTGGTGAGGCTGCGGGGAAAAGGAACCCTTTTACCTTGCTGGTGGTATTGCAAAGTGGTGCAACCACTATGGAAAGCAGTATGGAGATTCCTCAAACAGCCTGTCAGATTGTATCTTTAAATAAAGGAAAGACTCTTTCCTAGAGCAGTCAGAAATGACTGACGATGCGGTAATGTACCACTGGTTTCCTACACTGTGGTTTCTAACTGTTACTTCTCACTAATAGCATTTAAGTTCATTTAGAGAAATTGCTAATTTCTAGTCTAGGCCAAGAAGAATATAAGATGAATCTAGACTATTTAAAAAGCTAAGAAAGAACCAAGGACTTGTGTCAAAAACACTCAGGTATGAACTTAAAGAGGGTCCCAATTACTAGGGGAATGAACTGGACCAATAAGAATAGAATCTGCAGTACATCAACATATTGTGACACATTTACATTTTTTCACACATAAGCAAATGAGGGCACACACACCCCACCTTCAATGGTCAACTCTAGAAGATACTAGGAAATCAACTCATTGGTGTGAAAACGCATAAAACTAGCAATAAAGAAGCTTTGCCTAATTGTAGAACTATCAAATATTTCACAAGAATGTTTCTGTAGAAACAGTCCAGCTAATAACCCAAGAAAGAATTAAAATAATCATAAGATTTGCCCTTTTGCCAGCTGCACTGAAGTTATAAATCCAGGCTGAGAACAGCACACAAAGAGAGACATTCAAATATTATGTGTTAACATATATATTTATATCTTGATGTAAAATAATTCTTATTATGAAGTATTTTTGCCAAAAATACAATAATTGGAATCTAATTCACTTTTAGAACTGAAACCAAGCCTAAGAAGAACTAAAATGGCCTGAAACATAACATTAAGGGAAACGGATAAAAAATGAAGGATTAAAAACACCGTAAATACTACAGCAATACAATCAGCATTCTCCCATACTGCAAGAAACTCTAGTTAAAAATATGATTCTGATTTTTTCCCACATAAGAATTGTAAATAAAGAGAAAGAGAAGAAGTTATGTATTATAAATTAGTTGAGACAAAATTCTACAGACTTCAGTTGGACCTTGATTGAAACTACCAAATTATTAAAACCAAGGTAATTTAATGAGCACTAAAACGGGGCACTATAATGTCGATGGTATGAAGAGACTCTTCAAATATATACGTACCATAATGGTTTTCGGCACTTTAAAATCAGCTCTTGCTTGTGACATCGAAACTGCCCTTCCTATTGCTGCCAGGACAAGTCCGAAGTGTGCCGCGCAGCAGGGTTAGGAAAAGAGCCCGGACTAAACGAGACTGCTGGGCCTGGGTACAGGACTCATGAGAGACCATTCTAGTATATTTTCTATTTTGCGTATGGGTGGAATTTTTCCATATGAAAGATGAAATGGGTAAAAAAGGGACACAAATTGAGTTTTCTACCCCGGAGTTCATAGAGAACAAAAGTGAGGTTTAATCCCAGAACCAAGCTTGTTCTGTCATTCGTTTGTTTTCTTAGCTCTTTCTTCCTCCTCATCCTCTTTCTGTGACATGTGAGCCATTTGAGATATAAAGTTATCCTTCTTTCTTCATCTGGAGATCCACATTATACATTCACAATACAGTTAATGGAACATCATGAAATTTAAGTTCTTGAAATTACAAAAACTGGTGCTGTTTTTGAACAACTAGAGAGCCTGGTACTGCTCAAGTTGCGATGTAAGGTAACTGAAGAAGATTATAAAAAGGTGACTTGTAAGTATTTAGTGTTTTGTTTATACTTCTAATGGTTTAAAGGGAAAAACAGTTATACTGTTATGTGTGTGTGTGTCACAGGTCGGTGAAACCAAAAGATTTGGGCATTCTAAGCACTTTACCACTTAGCTAGAAACCTGACTTCAAGTGATCCATTTTTTTTCTGTAAAATTCAATTTTCTCTGTTTTATATTTTACTTATATTTGTCAAGGGATTAAAAAAATACAATGCATTAAAAATTTATTCTGTAAAGTCCCGGGATAACATTGTAGTTGTATTCTTTATTGTACATTTCATGCTATTTTAATTTTCATGTACGTACACTAAGTGAGAAATACATGATTCTTTATCATCATATGCTACTGTACATATGTAGGACAATATATGCATATATATTTTAGGAAATATAATTACATTATTTGGTAATCATTTTACTTTATATTGTGTGTGGAACTCACCTGGACATTGTGGTAACTCAAATGGAAGACTGCGTGACTCAAATTTCAGGTTTGTTTTTTGTTTCACGCACCACATTATATACATTGCTTAGAACAATGTCTAGCACACGGTAGGTTTTGATAAAGCAAAGTCAATGAAAATGGAATTCTTTATGCTGTATTTCAAATTGATGGTAATTCACAACATTCACATGTATAGAACAAAAATGAAAAACTAACATCTTACTTTCTAAATGTTTTTTTCTCTAGTTTAATTCCCAACTTCGATGATAAATATGTAGTACTTCTATAAGAAGTGTCATTCTAGGGTTGAGGACATAGCTCCATGGCTAGAGTGCTTGCCTAGTGTGCTCAGGGCCCTAAGTTTGATTTCCCGAAACCACATAAAAATTAGTAGGGCATGGTGGCCCACACCTGTAATCCCAGCACTTAAGAGGCTAAGGCAGGAAGACTGCCATGAGTGTGAGGACAGCCTGGACTACAGAGCAATAACCTATATCTCAAAAACAAAACAAAACAAACAAACGAACAAAAAAGGTAAGAATTGCCATTTCAGTCAATATACTCTTAAAAGTCATATTTCTTGAATTTTTAAAAAATATAGAATATTTTTGTATTTTTAAAATGACATTTTGATAGTATAACAAGTAACTTTCCCAGGAGAACGAGTATTTTAAAAAATACCTTCATCAAGAAAAAGCTTTCTGAGTTTTGTTTGAAGATATATTCATAACAAGATATCACTCCCAAAGAGTTTCTCTGGCTTCCAGTGTTTACTCTAGGCCTAAGGAACTGTAGATGAAAGGCTTGGACATGGTAAGATAAGTTACCAGTATGAAGGAAAGGGAAATCACCAAGCACAATTAGTGGGAAGAGAAGACCAATGCTCCTGACTCATGATTAGACAGCCTGGGTAGCTATGTCTTAGCTTTGTTTGGCTCTGAGATATGTTTCTGTAATTCAGAAAACAAAAAGAGAGTGTCAGTCGATGAATATTTTTTCTTACAGATTACCTTCTGAGGCTCAGATTAAATGTCTTATCTAAGAGAAAGACCTGATACCTGCCCTGTACATTAATGAAAGAAAATGTGGTAAATGTATGAAATATTTTAATATTTTCATGATCATTCCATGCCCATTTCCCTCATTTTTTGAATTGCATTTTACTAGGATGGACTTATACGACTTGGTCATTCATAATAGTCACCACATGGCCTCTTAACTACTGGCCATACTGCCACCTCTGTTCCCACAACTTCTACTTTTTGATAACACACAATGTTGTGCCCAGTATTCAGTAATCCCAGTAGAAAAATATTATCACAGTGTTGCAGGTAAATAATTAGAAACATAAAGAGGTTAAAATATATGCTTGAATCAACTAGTGAAGAGCTGAGAGCTATAATTCTCTCTGTAGCTGTTGGTCTCCAGTGTTACCTTATGCAATCCTTTGGAGTTTCCCTTGTTAACTATCTCATTCAGCTAAAATGCACATATGAGCTTCTCATGTGAAGATGCTGGTAATTGCTGCTATCTTATTTTAATTCTTGTTATAAGCTGAGATTTCTTTCTGTCTGTAAAGTAAACTATCTTGCACAACCTGGGAGACTTTTGAGTGGTAGGGTTATGCCCAGGTGAGCCATTCACCTGTACCTGGTACATATGATGCACTTGATGAACTTCAAGCGTCCAAGCAGCTTGCATTAACATTTCCCAACTCACCTAGCGAGTGCTCTGGAAATCCAGCTAAGATAGCATTTTCATGTTATCTGCCCAATTCCTCAGAAATTCAATGTTATATATAAAATAACCTAGATCTCAAATAATACAATCAACCATTTCGAAAGGAAATGACAGACATAGAAAGGGAATTTCTTTCAAAATGGCATCTAAAGTGAAAAGTATGATCAGCATGGCAAGCTCCACTTTAGAACGCTGCTGATGAAGCAGTGACCAAAGGATACCTATTACCTCCCCATCATCGAAGGCCTTCAATGTTTCCGTTGCTCCTAGCTATGAAACAGGCAAATGATTATTCGCCACATTTGGACACTTGAATCTCATTCAAATAAATGTGCACGAAGATACCAAATTTATTGAACAGGCTGTCATTTTTTCCATTGTATGCATTTGGCCCCTTCATCAAAGATTAAGTAATCGAGGGTGTTTGGGTTTGTCAAACTGGCCATCCACATGCAGAAGAATGAATCTAGTCACACACCTATCACCATGCACCAAAATCAAATCAAAGTGGGTCAAAGACCTAGACATTAAAAGTGAAACACTGAACCTCCTAGAAGACAAATTAGGCAAATATCTAAAAGACATAGGGGTAGGCAAAGACTTCCTTGGCAAGACACCAAGAGCAAAAGAAATTACCTCCATTATTAACAAATGGGATCTTGTCGAATTAAAAGGTTTCTGCACAGCAAAGGAAATTGAACATAGTAAAAAGAGAACCAACAGACTGGGAAAAAAATATTCACCACCAACACCTCAGATAGGAGACTCATAACCATAATACACAGGGAACTGAAGAAAAGTAAGCCTACCAAAATAAAGGGTCCTATTGAAAAGTGGGCAAATGAAATGAAGAGGCAGTTCACTCACGAAGAAAAAGTTGAAATGGCCAATAGATACATGAAAAGATGTTCAACATCTCTAGCCATAAGAGAAATGCAAATCAAAACAAGGCTAAGATACCATCTTACTCCAGAGAGGATGGCCTATATCAAGAAATAGTAATCAGTGCTGGTGAGGCTGTGGGGGAAAAAGGAACCCTCCTACACTGCTGGTGGGAATGTAAATTCATACAACCGCTTTTGAAAGCAGTATGAAGATCTCTCAAAAGACTGGAAATAAATATCCCCTTCAATCCAGTGACACCCCTCCTGGGAATATTTCCAAAAGAGGTCAAAACAACACATAACAGAGATACATGTTTACCCATGTTCATAGCAGCACAACTAACAATAGCTAAAATATGGAAGTCACCAAAATACCCATCAACAGGCCAGTGGATACACAAACTGAGGTATTTACACACAATGGAATACTATGCATCTATAATGTCCAACAGCGTGGAGGCTTTTGCAGGCAAATGGAAGAAACTTGAGAATATCAAGCTTAGTGAAGTAAGTCAGACGCAGAAGGTAAAACATCGAATGGTCTCTCTGATATGAGAGTCCCAGATCAAAACTATTTCATGGAACTTAAAATGAAAGACAAAGTGAACCAAGGCGGCGGGTAGGGTGAGGAGGGAAGACGGGGTAGGTAGGGGGAGGGACAAAAGGAGAGTGGGAAAGCCCTTGTCACCTTGACAAGGACGTATGTGCACAAAATGCTCAACTCCATTGTAAACCTTAAATTTTGTGCTTATACATATCAATAAAATGGGAGGAAAAAGATACCAAATTTACAAGCAATCATTTGAAGTTAACTGAGGAAAAAAGTCAGCGGAGATCTAACTTTACAACACTTTTTCTTTTATCTCATTGTCAGCCATCGGGTACCTGTAGAGCAGGAATAGCCTTCACCACTGTTGTACTGGGTACATGGTAAACACTCAATTAACTCAATTGAAAGAATGCACAGAGGACACAATTCCTAAGAGAAAAGTTAGGTTATTGTTACTGGGACAGATTAGCTATTATATTCAATTGTGATTTAATTATTACCAAAGCATGGATTGAATAAATACTTGTCTTTTTAGAAATTCAGATATTTCTGTAAGATTCATTTCTCATGTAAGGATCAAATATCTGTGGAAGACAACAACACGTGTACTAATTTATTACTCCAAGTTCCTTATTAGGAATCTTTTAATATCTATACGCAGTAGTTAATTCCAAATTCCTGTATTTCTAGCTCCTAAATCAGAATTTTTCATTGTTTTACAAAACTGTTTTAAGTTGTAAATATAAATACAATTTTCTGTATATGACTTAAAGAAACATTTCAACTCTATAACTTATTTCCAACACATGGGGTTATAATAAAGATAAATCAAATAATCCATAAGAAAGTGGATGAGGTTTATTTAGCACATTAAAAACTGAATCAATATTAGATTTTATCAGTTAGTTGAAAATTCAAATAAGATGCTAAAAGTAATCAGTCAAATGTTTTGAGTTTGCCTAAAACATTGTGAGTTAGCACTGGTTTTCTCTCAAAAAGCCATAAATAGAAATTATCATCTCCATCTAGTCTCTCCAATTTGTACTTTAGAATTTCTGGTTTGTCAAATTTAATTCATTTTGTTCTCCTCATTTCCTAGTAACAGTACAATTCATACGCACAAACACATTTGAGAGAAGTTGCATCTCCTTCAACTGCAGTAAAGCATAATATTTCCTTATTTTAAATACTCTGAGAAATGTCACTTTGAGTGTCAGAAAATGTTACCACATATTTCAAAGTTCAGTGAGAATCACTTGGACACATTCAAAGATCAAGTTTAGCTTTAAAACATTATCAGCAGGACACAACATTTCACAGCATTAAATGTCCCCTCCAAAGTCAAGGAGGCATTTCAATAGTAGATATTGATGACTCATCTGGAATGAAACATCCTGCACTCATTTGCAGTCCAAAATTTTGGCACAGAATTAGCTCACTGTACACAGTACTTTTTTTCTAGAAATCTGAAGTATACTGCTTAAGACCTAATATGAACAGGTAAATCTAAGCTATCTCCAAAATTGTTGTTTAACTTTGGGACCTCACACAAATATTATTTAATTTTTGATCCAAATCACGTGCACACACACACACACACACACACACACACACACACTTACATTACGCATACAGACTTACATCTCCTAAAATATAAAAATATTTTTAAAAAGAAAGCATATAAGTAAAATATAATACCATAAAAAGTGGGAAAATGAGATTCTTCTCATTCAAAAACAAGAATATCCACAAGATATCAATACATCTTTTATGAAATCAACTGCTGAAAAGTCTGCTCAATTAAAGTGATAGTGAACTGCTAACTACAGGCCCACAGCTTAATACAAAATGTTTATGTCACTGTTTTTAGTATTATAGGCTAAGTGTGGAATGACAAATTCAGCAAATGTCTATAGCATACACAGTATCTGTCTTTACAAAACTGGCAAAGTAAAATTTCTACTTGACTAGGTTTTGGGAAACAAATTTATCAGTTCATATTCAAATACTGGTCAATTGGTGGCTGGTTATTTCTGATTAACACTGTGGCTTCAGACAAGTCATAGCCTTGTCTTAGGTATACTTTCCTCATAAATAAAATACAGATCACAGCACTTACTTCAGTTTACAAGGCCAATATGAAAGATTCATGTAAAATTTCTTGAAATATAAAAGCATTAATGTCACAATGTTCTGGTATATAATAAGTGAAATCAGTTGTCTTTTGAATAAAGAGATAAACTGCCAAACTTCATTGAAGTTTCAATCACTTATTAAACACACACCAAAATTTTAAAATCAAACTTGGACAGTTAGACTTTGAGTACAGGCACAGCAAATCTGTTTTTTTTTTTTTAAATGTTCTCTGTAGGTCATGTAAAATGATTTTAAGTTTTAAAGCAGTGACATAGACAAAAAAAAAAGTTTTAGATTTACCTAGCATGATTTAGTGACTTAACAGAGGACAAAGCAAAACAAAACAAAAAAACTAAAGGCAGGGAGTTGTTACACCCTGGTACCCAAGTCTGGCTTGGCCTACTGTTACCAGTCACTGGCAACACAAAAAAACTGGGGGAACTCCATTTTTCTTCAGGAAAAAAATTCCTGATACTATAACCAAAAGTTCATGGAGTTTCATAGACGCTGCCTGTTGTAGATATATGTACTCTCCACGTATGGCCTAACTGATATTTCTACAACGTGTCTAGTATTTAGGAGAAGGCCATTTTTCTGCACCAGTTTCAGAAGCAAAAGTGGCCCATACAAGACATGATAAAGGCTTATAATAGAAAAGTGTTTATAGAGTTAAAGGACAGAAGAAGTTGAGAGACATTCTAAGGAGAATGAGTATGTATATCCTGTTAACAGTTCAGAGAGAAAAAAAATGAGGTATAATTTTAGCTGTCTTCTATGTTTCTATATCGACAGACTGCTGGCCCTTCCATCTGTACTTGTGGTCAACTTTTCCCATTTGAAAAGATTCTTGATGGTATAATGTTGGAGTCTGCACAGCCACTTTTATTTTTATGACAGACTCAGTATTGTCAGATTTTTAAAATACAACCTTGGCATTAATTCAATTATGTTGAAAAGTAACAGCTGTGTGTGGGTTCCACCAGCCCTACAGGTCTAAGACGGGCAACTTCAAAACTCTAGGCTCCTACCTTTAGAGTTTTTCAGACCTTAACATTAGAACATCTTGATCTAGAAATTCTGACGAAGTTTCTGGTCTCTCTCATGTAGTTGGAAACAGATCCGCATGCCCAAGTCTATGCTGTGAAAAAGGCTTCCTGAAGGGAAAGAGTGGCGGCTCCTGCTGTAAGCCCATGGAATCGTTCTCAGTTAGGGAGTTTTAAGAGGAATTTTTTTGTAAAATCGTATTTTAAATGGCAGTTCTATTTTTGACTATGTAGATAAGAGTATGCATTAAATATGCATATTTAATGTGGTATTCTCACACGTAAGGGTGAATGCCATCTTTTATAAAGAAAAATTTATATGAGACAGATAAGCTTTCTCTTTAAACTACAGAGAATGATTTCTCTAAGAGCATGAGGGGTTATCTGATTTTCTTCCACCACAAATTAGTTTTATTTTCATGTTATTTAAATGATGCAATGAGGACAGAGGACAGAAGGACAGAAAAACTATACCCTCTGGCATTGTATAACTGAACTCATCAGAATAGCACTGGAAAATAAAGAGGTAATGGGAAGGATTTTGTTTTTCTCTTGGAAATGGATGTGTTAGGTTACTTGTAGATTTTTCATTACATGTTTGCTCTATTTGCCAATAACTAAAATTTAACCACATTAATACTGATCTAAAACCCTAAATCCAATATTTTTCAATATATTTGTGTTTGAATTTACACTTCTTCAGAGGCTAATATTAAATCAAGTGACCTTCTTACTCTGCTCCTAACTTGGGAAGATAACTAATAATTTGAAGGAAGTTTTTCTGACTGATATCTCAAGATCTTTACTTTTATAATAAATTAAGCTGGTTTCTTGTTGGCAGTCTTCTACCTTATGGCCAGAACTTCCTGTAATCATAGGGGTGGTTCAAATCCAGAATTAGGTCACTGACAAAGCTAATGATGTTAAGACTTATTAATAAAAACTATTAACTAAGGACAAAGTTAGGACTCAATAGTTCAGTGTTGTTTTACACTGACATATTTCCCTTTCAGTAACATACTCCCTTCAAAAATGAGAAGAAGAAATCTAGAGTGCATCTAGGAGAACAATGGAAGGACTTACTACAAAGCAGAAATACAATGAGTCAGAGTAAGTATCATTTACAGTCTTTGTTTCTTGTTTCTAAGTAGGAAGTATACTTAGTTAAATCTATCAACTGCAATACTGCTAAATCTAAATTTTTGAGAGAGCTGACCTATGTAGAAGTAAAGTGAAAATAATTTTAGGTGAACTACATGACTTGGAATTGCTTATCTAGAAAAAAGGCCTATGAACAGATCTCCCAACTCCACTTGTCCATGTGTGCCAGGGGCTCGTTCCTTGGCCAAGCTCTACAAATCTATCATCCCACTAGAGGAAATTCTGCTCTGTAACTGCCCATGAGCCATGAGATCACCCAAAATATCTGCTCTCATTCTTCTCTTCCAAAATTCAATTAGGTGCGTGGCAAGACTAGGTACTCAGTGTTTTCCAGACAGAGAATTAAATCTTCTCCTACTTGTAAATAAAGTTATTCAGTCGTTCACACACTCCAATAACCTCCTGTTGGAGTCAATAGGCAGCAGCTACCTCTGTTACTCACTAGAGAAGCAAGCCAGAAGAGGAGTCTCGTGGCCATTAAAAGTGTGCTCTTGAGGATGAAGTTTGTGGAACAGCCACTGATGTGCATAAGGAACCCAGCAACAGCTCTGGGCACCTGCTTCATTATATATATTTCCTAGGATCCAGAAAAACCGTGTGGCAGCATCCTGGTATTTAAAAGTCATGCAGTTATGTTTTCTTACCTCTTTCTCTGCTTAGATTGGGCACCAGAGAGCTGTTAAGACGTGTGCCTGTCTCCACTCCCGTCTCTGACAAGAACCAAACTCCAAGACACGAAACACTACATGTTATTACCACGAGACAATTCTGTATTTCTCACCCATGAGCTGGAAAAGCAATTCTTTTGTAAAGATACTTCTAGACTTTGAAGCTAAGGGACAATACAGAAATAATGTCTGTTCACTTACATACTCAAATTTTAAACAGTTATCTCTTAATAATACTTACATTGTATATACATGTATACATATATACATACATACATACATATAGAAATCATGTCAAGTTTCAGTCACAGGCATATAGAACTTAAAAGATAAAAGGCCCATTTTAGCTCATGGTTTCAGATATTTTAGTCCATAATTGGCTAGTTCTAAGACAAAAAGGTCATGCCAAGAGGATACGGTGAAGGACAGCTAACCATCTCTTGGAAGCCAGGGAAAAACAGGGCAAGCAAGAGCCAGAGAGGAGACATGCCATTCAGAGCTCTCTACCCAGCAACTTACACCCACCAATGAGGCCCACCTCCTACTATACAGTTACGACTCATCACTAGATTAGTGTTTTAGTTTATTTCATACCACCTATCATAATTGTCTTTGATAAGTTCAGTTCTGAACATTTTTGGCCCAAACCATGACATTGTTACTTATCTATAGTCATCTGAGGCCATTTCTAAAATATGTGTCTAAAGAGAAGACTAGTGCAATCTCTTTTAATAGTCTTTAACGCATCCTATGGGTCAGGCACAGAACAGTCTATTGAATTGAATTTTTGTGAAATGATGTGACACAGAAGCACAGTCAGCCCAAGCTAGGGACTTAGACTAGAGCCATCAGGGCCCACAGAGTACCAAAGGAGCAGAACTTTGTATGTCAATGCTCAGATCCCAAATATATGGAGAGAGTTCTGAAAGTCACATTGCTGGATTCAAAAGATAGCTAAATATAAAGCTCAGTAAAATGTTTTAAAATGAGATTAATTCAAGAATTAGTAGATTAAATTCTTTCTTATCTGTTCAATTTTTTTGTTATTGCCATTTCTACCCAGAGCTGGCAAAGAAGAGACTTACAGAAGTGTTATTTTAAACCATGCCTAGCATTCTTTTTCACTTATTTGCCAAACATTTCTTGTCATAACTCCATGTAACTAAATGTGTACGTTCTCTTTGAAGAATTAAGATTTGTGGCCTTGCTAGGACTGTACATGCATTGAGGTCCTACTAAAAAAACAGGATGAATGCTGCTGCTGAGTACCGTTCAAAAGGAAGGCATGGATGCTCAACATGAGCATCAGAGCATTGAGCCTTAGTTTGAAATTGCTTGGTTCCGTCAACTGTGAGCTAAGGTTGAGAGAAGGTGTGTTTTCAAGTGTGTCATAAATCTTAGATCACCAACAACACATCTCACTGGAGTCACACAATTGTGTTGCTTCCAATTCCAGCTTTCTAAGAACTATCATCACAAGAGATGAAACTTGGGTCTATGGTAATGATTCAGAGACTGAGTCTAACTTCTCAAAGCCACCCAGCTCTTCTCATGCAAAGAAAGGGTACTGATCAAGATCCAATACCAAGGTTATGTTTATTTTGTTATTTGAACTTGTGGAATTTCATGAGCTGAATTTGTAACAAGGGACACTATGAATATTGGAAGGGCTCGTGAGAGTGATTAAGAAACAGGGTGCATAGAAAAAAGCCTAGAAGACGTGCTGTTCATCCTCCAGCATGACAATGGTTCATGTCATGTGTTACTTCTTATTCAGTAATTCCCATCAAGTAAAAATATTATTTTGTGTCCCCATCCACCTTGACCAGTGTGTCTCACATTGTGCAACTTCTGGCTCTCCAATTTTTTGTGATAGGTGCATGGTTTGAATTGATTCCAAATATTAAGGCAGCAACAACATCACAGCTAAAGATATTTAAGAAAGAGGACTTCGAGGGCTGCCTCAGGAAATGACAAGAATGATAGAATAAACATAGTGACACCCCTCCTGGGAATATTTCCAAAAGAGGTCAAAACAACACATAACAGAGGTACATGTATACCCCATGTTCAACTAACAATAGTTCAAATATGGAAGTCACCAAAATATCCATCAACAGATCAATGGATACACAAACTGAGGTATTTATACACAATGGAATACTATGCATCTATAAAGTCGAACAGCATGGAGGCTTTTGCAGACAAATGGAAGAAACCTGAGAACATCATGCTTGGTGAAGTGAGTCAGAAGCAGAAAGTGAAACATCGAATGGTCTCTCTGATATGAGAGACCCAGATCACAACTACCTCATGGAACTTAAAGTGAAAAACAAAGTGAACCAGTAGGGTTGGGTGAGGAGGGATGGAGGGGTGGCGAGGGGGAGGGACAAAAGGAGAGTGGGAATGTCCTTGTCACCTTGACAAGATGTGCACAAAATGCTCAATTTCATTGTAAACTTTAAATTTTGCACTTATTCATATCAATAAAATGGGGGGAAAGAAAAGAAAGACGGGGAGTCTTTTTGAGGAGAACTAATGGCAATGTACCTTTTACTGCAACACTGATTTTTAAAAGATGACAACAGTCACCGTATCTTTTGCTCGTGCTCTGTAAGATCCTCCTGCATGGCCATGCCTGTCTGGAGCAGATGCTGCGAGTCTTCCTCACAGTGATGGGCTCGCCTAGTTCCTTGCAATCCCCATTTCCAAATTCTGTTGTGCCTGATCAATTTCACTCACTCTCTTTATATATGCAATGTCTACAAGTATTTGGCACTGCGGTCTTTATCTTGGGCCACTTCAAAATCCATCCCATGTCTGGGGTAACTACCTTCCCTAAGATCCAGAACAAATTATAATCCATTAGGCTGTGTGGATTCTCATCGATCCTCCGTTCTTATCTACTTGTGCAGCATTAGGAAAACATTCATGTACACATCTTCCTCATATCAATACCATTTAGCTAATAGTAAGAATAATAGTTAATATTTGCTAAATGCTTATTCTGTTCAAGATACTATTTAAGTAGGTTATATGTTTCATTAATATCAATTATAATCGTGTGATTTCTCTTTTTAAAATAAGTACATAAAGGGACTGATAATGAAACTAGTAGCAGTCAAGCCATGTACCGAGGCAACATGGCTCCAGAAACTACACTCTGCTCTGCTCTACCTATGCACGAATGTCTTCTAGGCCGAAAGCACCATGGTAGGTTCCTTTACAGAATGCACGAGTGGTCCTTGAAATGCTTACAAATAAAGCACTAACATAGAATGCTTATCTATAGGGGAAACTCTGGGGGTATGGTATCAAATACTTCAAAGCAATACATTTGCTGCTTTCCTTCCTGGACATTCCTAGCTACATGTAAATGTGTGTTATAAAAACATCCCTTGGGAATCCAAGTGCAATAACTGTGGGTTAATAATCAATGAAGAACACTCAGAGAATAGTCCCTTTACCACTCATGCAGAAGAGAAAAATCAGCCAGAGACACAGAAGTTCTATCTTTCTGGGCTTATTATCCTCACTGATTCCCACTGATTTTGTGATTTATAGAAGCATCTCAAATAGATAACACTTTGAAGAGAATCATCCTCAGTACACTCATAAATTTAAGGAAACATTTTTAGTCCTTATAAAACTGTGAAACAGAGCTCCTCTGGGGCTCATATCCCAAGATAACCTCATTTGAAAAACAAATCACTCCCCGTTCGTTCCACTGATGAAGCACATCCTGACAGCCATGTGAACCCCTCCTATCTTCTTGTTGCAGGGTCTCTTTCTTCCCTTCAATAGATGATATTTCTGAATAGATTCCTGTCTGACAGAAATACTCAGAACTGTCCTGCTCTAAGAAGATGAACAATTTAGTTTGATCCTTTCTCAGCTGTACATAGCCCATCCTCTCTGCTCACAAGAGTTTTGGTAGTTTTGCTATCTCAAACTGTTTTCAGTTTAGTTTCTTCTCCTATGTGATCCATTTTTCTTCCATATGTATATGCATATATATATATATATATATATATATATATATATATATATATATACATACATATGAATGATATATAACAATATATAATGGTTACATTAAGCTTGAGAATTTTATACACATACATATTATAACATCATTACAATCCATTTTCCTCTCGCCCTTTGACATTCCTGCACTCTCCCTCCTCCCCCCGACTCCCAGTATTTCATCCATCTTGTCCTATGAATTGCTGTTATTCTGGGTTTCTAATATTAAAAAAAAAACATGTAAAATTTAATCTTCTGAGTCTGACTCACTTCACTAAGCATGATGATCTCAAATATATCTATTTACATACAAATGCCTCACATCTATTTTTTTCTTTATGGACTGTAGTATTTCATCGTAAATACTACATTTTTTGTGCCCACTGGTCTCCTGGTGGATACTCTGGCATCTCCGTAGCTTCAACATTGTTAGTGGTGCTGCTATGACCATGGGCGGACGTGTGTCTCTGCTATGACCATGGGCGGACGTGTGTCTCTACTATGACCATGGGCGGACGTGTGTCTCTGCCATGACCACGGGTGCATGTGTGTCTCTGCCATGACCACGGGTGCACGTGTGTCTCTGCCATGACCACGGGTGCACGTGTATCTCTGCCATGACCACGGGTGCACGTGTGTCTCTGCCATGACCACGGGTGCACGTGTGTCTCTGCCATGACCACGGGTGCACGTGTGTCTCTGCCATGACCACGGGTGCACGTGTGTCTCTGCCATGACCACGGGTGCACGTGTGTCTCCGCTATGACCACGGGTGCACGTGTGTCTCCGCTATGACCATGGGTGCACGTGTGTCTCCGCTATGACCATGGGTGCACGTGTGTCTCCGCTATGACCATGGGTGCACGTGTGTCTCTGCTATGACCATGGGTGCACGTGTGTCTCTGCCTCATGTTGCTTTTAAGAAAGACAAGTATTGCCAGATCGAAGCAATATTTATTTTCAGCCTTTTGAGGAATCTCCAAACTGCCCTCCACAGAGGTTGATTTCTTCACTAAGAGTCTCTAGCTTTTTCAGATCACAGCAACACCTTCACTCTCCAAGTCATGGACTTAAGCCAGTGCCACTCACCTATGCTCCTTCTTTTATCTCCAACCTCATGCTGTCATCTCCACTTCATTCTCCCGTCTGAGCTTTACTTTTTTGTGTCCAAGTTTCTTTTTGACATTTCATGCAGATTTAACTGTGTCTACAGGCAGTTCAAATTGAATATGCCCAAAAAGAAAATCTTGATTTCAGCCATAAGCTGGCTATTCACAGGGAGGTCTCTACCTCAGTGAATGACAAGTTCATTCATTAAATCTATCATCCTTCCTACAACACCCCCCCCCCCCCCCCAACCCATCAGCATTTGCTACTTGCATTTCCTTCTAAAATGCAAGTAATGATCCAATCATTTTTTATTAACTCCACTCTCAGATATCAAATCTCTGGACTAGGTTAATAGCCAATATCTTCAAACCGCTTTACCCAAAGGTTGCACTTTTTCCCTCTCTTTTTTTCCTAGAAATGTTCTTTTCTCAATAAACACATAACTCAATTTCTATCTTTCCAAAGATCTCTACTCTAATTCCACATTATTGCTTTCCATGATACTATATATAAACTGAAGTCTTTTCTTTATTATTCTATATTTCCCTACCTTGCTTTTTAAGTCTTCACAATGTTTATTAAAATCTCCCCAAATTTAATGGCTTATTGTATACTTTCTCTAATGAAATGTAGGATTTTGAAAAACTGCTTATCTCCAGTGTTAAGTAAGAAAATTGATTCAAATATAGTAAAACTTCAATACAGGTTATATGAATAAATCACAAACTCATTGGCACAAAGTTGTATATCTTACATTTCACAACACATAATATATAGCTTTAATTCATATTAAGATAAAATATCACTTTGGATAAAAGTACACATCTTAGCATAAAAAATCCTTTTTTTTTCTTTCATGAAAATCACATATTTAGCCAGCTGAACAGGATAAAATTGATTAAATTTTTAAAAATTAAAAGGTTCTGTACTGATCATACTTGTCTTGTTTTCCTTCTCTTTTGCTATTTTTTTCCTTGTTTCATTACTTAGCAATTTTCCTTTGTACTACTAGGGATTCAATTCAGGCAAAACATGTAGGGACTGAAACTGAGCTATAGTCTCAGTCATACATATACATTTTTAAAAATCAACTCTAAATGTCTGAAGCCATCTATTGAGTATTTCAATGACAATGCCTCAACTATTTCTGAAGCAAGAATAGAACACACAAAAGGAGAAAGAAGAAGCCTCTTTCTAGACAGCAGTGACAAGTAGATAGAGCATTAACTGATGCTTATTTTGTCCTAATAATATGGATAACAGTAATGAAGCCAACTTTTCATCTAAGAACAAAACTAAGCTAAGATCAGCCATGCTGTCAAGAGAATTCTAAGATGTAGATGAATTTAAACAGAAAATGAAGCCCTATAAAGAAATGGGAAAGAATGCCACTTTGAAACTGAACATAGTTTGGAACTGGAATAAAAGAAGACATTCAAGAAACATTTGAGGGACAGGGCTGTTCATATTCTTAAGGTTTTCATCTCTTCTACTCTTAAGAGTATACTTAGTGGTGCAGTATACAGTACTACTGGGTTTTGTAAACGATTAATCAAACATTTTATTGAATATAATCAAATATACATTTGTAAGAAAATATAAATTATCTTCAGAAAACCATAGTAATTCCCACCTTAATTAGTCAATTTCAAGGAAAGTCAATTTTACCATCAGTGCAAAGGATATGGGATCATGTTAAGGGGAGACCTGGTGTAATAAGTATATATATGTATATAATATATATCTGAATGCTTGAAGTCTAGGTTAGTACACACACACACACACACACTCACACACAAATATATATATATATATATATATATATATATATATATATATATGTATATATATATACATACATACATACATATATGTGACATTATATTGCACATTGCAAATAAGAAGGGAGGGAAACCAGAAAACAGAAGAATAAAAAGTAGGTATAGAATCTAGAGTATCTAAGAAAAGTTACCTAAATATAACACATAAGAACATTCTAAGAACTACATTGAGAACAATTTTATTTTAACTATTCATGCTTTGTGCTTGAAATATAGTATTTAAAAACAGGCTTAAATCACAATTGGCATGCTTTAAAGGTTTGGCAAATGATCTTTCAAAAATACAAATAAGAATAAACATCATTTAATGAGGTGTTTATTTTTTATTCTATGTTCTGTTTTG